>PVHY01002691.1:28151-98617 GCA_004024945.1 Uropsilus gracilis | reverse complement strand
ATCAGCTTGAGCATGCAGGCCCCTCCGCTGTCCGACTGCCCCTCGTGCGGAGCGGCCTGGCCTGGAAGAGCGAGGCAGCACTTGATGACCTTCAGGTACTTCCTGAATGCCCGGACAGGAAGCCACCTCAGAAGCCACCCTCCCCAGTTGAGTGCGGCTCGCAGGACTCAGGAGACAAGGTGGCCAGCCAGACCGGGCCAAGCAGGAGCCCCCGCGATGCAGTGTCCACTCCATGCTCGAAAGACCCAGGCCCAGCCACTCAGGAGCCACCCCCACGTGAAGACAGAAACCCCTTCCCTGTCAAGCTCCGGTCCACTTCTCTCTCCTTCAAACACAGAGATGCGTCTTCTTCAGAGGTGAAAGGACTAAAGAGATACAGTGCTGAGGTCAGGTTAGAAAAAGGAGGACTGGCTTTGCTCTCCAAAGATGAGAAAGGACAGATGGGCACAACCCCAGCCACTCGAGGTGCCAGGTCCCCGAATGACCAAAGAAAGGGAAGGGGCCGGCCATCGGAGCTGCACAGCTCCAAGCCACCCCTGCCCAGAAAGCCGCTGCTGCAGACCCTCACCCTCCCACACATGCCCGCCCCACCTGACATAAACATAGAAGTGTCACCAGAGAAGGTCACCCCCCTGCCAGAGCCCAGGAAGGAGAGTCGGACAGCAGAGAAGAAGTCACCGCACAGAGGAACTGGTAAGACCGGAAGCGGTGGAGGATGGAGGGTGGACTGGGAAGGAGCAGGCCTGGGAGTCAGAGTCCCCGGCGCATGTTGCTGGACATCTGCCTTGTTGCAGGGGAACTGAAAGAACAAGTCAATGGTACATTGGCACCATGAATGTGTTTGATTAAATCAGAGTAAGGAATAGAATTTGGAGAAGGGGAAACAGCTGTTGGGAGTTTGTGTAAATTAAGAGAAGTCGGGAAAAGGCTCAGTTTGCAGTGTGATCCTGGGGAGCAGATGGACCTCAGCGGGTCACCCGGGTGCTTGCTACATTTTTACCTTGGAAGGTGCAGAATCCAGGGCTTGTGTACTCTTATTAACGAAGGCCCAGGCCTAAGCCCTGAGGTTGTAAATGAAGCATCTGGCTCTTCTGTCTCTTAGCATCCTTCTGACCGTTCCCCGACAAAGAATTTCCTCCTATTTAATAACGAGGCATGCGTGGCCCCCGGTGTGGCAGTCACCAGCCTTTATAAAATATGAGCTCCTCAGCGGGGGTACGGGGAGCTTCACTCCCTGTCCCCAAGGGGGGAGAACTGTAAAGACGATGGCAGAAAATAAGAATCTTCTAACAGCGACTGTCTTTTAAGATGAGCAGAGGCAAATAGATGTTCTTTCTGTGTCTCTGACATTTGCCACTTTTTATTTATAGTGTTTCAGACGAAATGAGAAATCCCTTGGGAATCAGCATATGTGGTCGAGCTAAAGAATCTTTCATTGCTGGTTTTTTTATTAATGGAAATCAGTGGACCAGAAAATGAAAGCACTGACGAGTTCTGTGGGGGAGGGGTGGGAGAAGGAAGGGGGGAGAGCACCCTTAAGAGAAATTTTCCGTGAAAAATTATAAATACATTAAACTGTCAGGACATGTGAAGTGACCGCTGCTTGCGACTATGGCATTGCAATGAGGGGAAGGAAGGAAGTGGACCACGCTTGTTCTCCTAGGACCCTGCAACCCATGAGAAAGTGGAGGGCACACACAGGAGGAAATTCTTAGCTCACACTGAACAACGTCAAGCCCGGATCAAGGAAATTCTGATCTTTTCTCTCTCTTCCTTGGGAGTTAATAATTAAGTGCAATGTATGAGGCACTTTGAGTGTTTCAGGTGACAAGATTATGGCAGTTCCGGGGAGAAGTGTTGACAGCTCCCGAGAGCTTTCCTTTGGACCCAGGGTGACTTAGCCGTGATACTTTTGCAGCTGCTCTTGCAACCTCTGCATTAGGATAGTTGGTGAGGGAGTTGGGGGAGGTCATGCTGTAACTGATGATCCACTCTGCAAATTGCCAGCAGGGTTATTGAAGAGTGATTCAAAAAGCTGTTAGATGCCAAGGGATGGGGCGGTGGGGGGGGGGGGTTTGCTCTGAGCCGTTAAAACCCTGACATCAGCACCATCAGCTCCATGGCCTGGAATTGAAGTGTCTCTCAAGTGCTTGCTGAATGAATGGAACTTAAACACAGGATACCCAGGTTCCTGGTCAAAGCTGGGGGAAAAGCTTCAGAGGGTGAGGCTTTTGCTACATTCATAATTTACAACTTCCTCACCTAAGCTGTGAGAGTTAGGCTGTGTTCATTCACAGCTGCCTGGTGTGGTCTGTATTTAAATATTATGCATTTTTTCCTTTGATTTATAAAATACAATATGGTATTTATTAATGTCTTTACTAAATAGTAGAAGAGAATGTTGATCTTTATTAATATTCTCTAAGCCATAGGAATAACTGATTAAATGAATTCTAGAGGGAAAGATACTAGGTTTACTTTAGAGGGTATGGGGAGTGATTTTTTTCATTTCAGTGCAGAGAGAAGGGGAGAGTCACCCCTATTTTGAGGGGAATCAACCTTCCCAAGAGGGGAGAGGACTGGAGAGGACAGGCTTGATGTTGCCTGGTCCCACCAGGACCCTTCAGGTCTAAGGGCTGCCTTGTGCAGACCAGAGTGGGTTCCAGGTCTGTGCCATCAGTCCCCATCAGAGAAACAGCCTTAAGCTTTCCCCTGGCAGTGGGTCTGTTTGTATTTTAATTCATTATGACTACTTCCATTGCCATCCTCATTGCTTCCAAATTGTAGCAGCTAATGACAATTAAAATCGTATAAAACAGTTAATAAAAGTTTTAATAACAGTCTGACTCCGTTTTCCAGAAAGACCTAATTATTGCTCTCTATTATCTTGGGTTGGCAGGCACTTAGCCAGAGCTCCCAGAGGGACCACCATCTCTCTGATCTCTCTCCTAAGGGTGCACACCATAAAGTTAGACTGTGGAAGTGTCCCAGATGGGCTTGTGTTCTGCCTCGGGACCTCCACCTCCTTGACCCCAGCCCTCTTGTGTATTCCTCCTCTTGTCCCACCCTGTCCCCCTTTTGAGAGTCAGGAGTAACCCTTCAGTGGAGTGGGGGTGTGTGTGAGAATTTGTTGGTTTTACAGTAAACAGAGGAGCCCAGCTTGCAAGTGGGCTGGCTCCCAGAACCATCTCCGGGGGTTACTGCAAGGTCAGTAATGTGATGTGCTCATCTACACAAAGGAGACCTGCCTGTCTGCTAATTTGCTGTAGGCCAGTCACTCAGGGTTATCTTCAGTCAGTCCTGTCTGTTGTGCAACAAGACCCATTCTCTTGTTGGGCCAGTCCACCCCCACAGTCTAAATTCCAGGTCTGGAAGCAGCTTCCTTCACGAGGAAGTGGAAATAAAACAAAGGGGAGAATCTTGTGTGGGAACAAAGAGAAAGAGGGGGAAAAATCACTTATGATCCCACTCTCTAGAGATTCTCTTTGTTAGTTTTTCCTTCTAGTCTTGTGTGTGTGTGTGTGTGTGTGTGTGTGTGTGTAATCTCTACATAGGTGTAGTCACATGTTACACAAATAGGTGTAGTCACATGTTACACAAATTCTCCACTGCGGCCCCATTTGATAACCACCCTTAGCCCCATACCAAGCTCATTCGTCCCAGGCTGGACTGCTGATACAGTGACACACCCTGATCTCTGACCCCTTTTCTCTAGATTCTGTTCTCAATTGTTCAGATATTTGTTCTTTCAACAAATACATGGAACTCCTGCCACAGACATAGTACCGTACTAGCCCCAGAGTAAGCCCAAAAGCCTTTGCCTCATAGAGCTACTGGCCTAGGAGGCAGATGGCATTTGGATACCATGGGATGTGGAGATACATACCCGTCTTATCTTTGCACATCAGGGACTCTTTCTGGAGGAAATGAACTCATAGAGAATGACCATCTCTGACCTTATTTCAGTGTATTCAGTTCCATGTAAGTAGAATATTAGGGGGTTTTGGAATCATGTAAAAAAATCATATATCTTAAATTCTTAGTGAAAACCAACTATATCCAAGCCCACCTTTCCCTTTAGCCTTATCCGTCCCATCACAATTTCTTTTCAAGTGAATGTGCTTGATACTCTGGGCCTCAGTTACCCTGCCTTCCGTGTACCCAGTGCAGGAACCTCTCTTCAGTTCCCGTGCATAAAATACATCGCAGATTCCCACCTATTTCTTGACTTTCTCTCCTCCTTCGGCTCCTCTGGGCTACAGCAGTCAACCCAGCTCTCTGTGGGTGTCCATGACTTTGACATGCCAACATTCATAATTCATCAGCACCTTCCTCACCCATTTCCTTTTCTTTCTGAGTAGCCCCTATCTACGCAGTACCCAATCCAGGGACCCCAGAGTCCATAAAAGTATCTTAATAGAAAAAACACTGAATAGCTTAAAAGCTATAGAAGAAATCACCTGTAGTCATCTGATCCCATTACTTAGACAGGTAAAAAGGAGTTTTTAATTTTATTTAATATATTGCAGTTCTAATCAATTGGAGTAAATATACACCACCCAGCTCTCCCAGTAATGCAAAGTATATAAAGTCTTTATTAAGGCACTCTGAAAGGTGAGCAAGAGTAGGTGAATTGGGTGGACAGATTAGGACCCTTGAGATGACCAGGCAGAGAGTACTAGCAATGCCACAGTCCTTTCTGCTCTGTCTCTAGTACCAGTTTATAACTTTCAGTCTTATAAATGGATTTTGTACCTGTTGACCACCTTTATCCATTGCCTATCTGTAGCAACCACATAAATCTAGTTATGTAGCTATAGTTTTTTTTTTTCCAATTTCCACTTATTAGTGAGATCCTACAGTTTTTGTCTTTGACTTATTTCACTTAGCGTAATGCCTTCAAGGTCCATCTATGTCACAGGTGGCAAAATTTCCTTCTTTTTATGATATTCTGAATGATATTCTGTTAATAAACACATCTTTATTCATTCATTTGTCAGTGAACATAGAGGCTGTCTATATGTCTAGGCTGTGGTAAATAATGCTACATTGAACATGGAGTGCAGATGATCTTTTCAAGATAGTGATTTTGTTATCTTCAGATAATACCCAAAAGTGAAATTGCTGTATCATTTGGTAGTTCTATTTCTAAGTTTTTGAGAAGACTTCAAAACTTTCCCCTAGTGATTGTAACAATTTACTTTCCTACCAACAGTGCAAAAGGGTTTCATTTTATCCACATCCTCACGCTTGTTACCTCTGTCTTATTGACAGCAACCATTGGAAAGATGTACTTTTGACTAGCATTTCCCTGGTTATTGGTGATATTGACTATCTTATCTTGTATCTATTGGTTTTTTCTAAAAATATTTTTCCTAAAAAATATCTGTTTTAAATAGATATCTAAAATATCTATTTTTATAAATATATAATAAATTTATATATCAGATAACATATTATCTATTTATAATACATATACTATATAATATATTATATATATTTATAAATATATATGTTTATAAATATATATAATATAAATATATAATATATAATATAAATATAGTATATAAGCATATAAATATATCTATATATAATATAAATTTATATGTAATATAAATATAGTATATAAGTATATAAATGTATCTATTCAGATCTTCTGCCTGCTTTTAAATTGGATTGTTGTTTTCTGCTATTTTCTTGCCTAAGTTCTTTATATTGAGTGTACTTGAATATTAACCTTTCATGCAAATATTTTCATTTTGTTGATAGTTCCCATTTCCGTACAGAAGCTTTTTAGTTGGATGTAACTCTCCTCCACCCAACTTGTTTAATTTAGCTTTTATTGGCTTTTATTTTTTGGTGACAAATCCAAAAAATCATTTCTGAGACCAATGTTAAAAAGTTTGTTGCCTATGTTTTCCAGGAGTTTTACAGTTTCAGGTCTTAAGTTCAAATTCTTAAATCTACTCTGAGTTGACTTTATATGTGGTATGAGATAGTGGTGCAGTTTCATTCTTTTGCTTGTGGTTATCTGGTTTTCCCCAGACCATTTATTGCAAAGACAGTTTTTTCCCACTGTATATTCTTGGCTTCTTTGTGGTAAATTAACTGGCCAAATATGTGAGTTTGTTTTGGGTTTTCTATTCTATTTAGATCATTGATCCATCTGTTTTTATGCCAATACCATTCCATTTTAATTTTTATAGCTTTGTAACAGTTTGAAATTAGGAAACATGGTGCGTTCTGGTCTGTACTTTCTCAGGACTGCTTTGGCCATTCTGTCTCTTATTTTGGTTACATATATATTTTTAGGACTGTTTGTTCTATTTCTGTGAAAAGTAACATCAAAATTTTGACAGGGATTGCATTGAATCCGTAGATTACTTGCAGTCGGTTGGTTCAACATTTAGCAATATTGATTCTTCCAATTCACGAGAGTGGAATTCCTTTCCATTTATTTGTGTCATCTTCAATATTTTTCATAAGTTTCATCCTTTTTTTAATCACAAAAAATTCTATATATATATTGGCTTGCAGTTTGCTCTCTTCACTCCACAATAATGTATGTACAACTTTTCTGATAAGAATGAGTCAATCTCATTCTTTTTAAGGGCTACATAATATGTATACCATATCTTGCTTAACTAGTCCCCCACTGAAGGGCATAGCAACAGTTGTGAATTTTTTCCCTGTGCTAACTGCTGCTACAACTACTCTTATCTACTTTGCCTCTGTGCTTTCACACTATTGTTTCTCTAGGATTGATTCTTAAAAGTACATTTTTCTGACTCATGGACATTTGAAGTTTCACTTTAATTGATAATTTCAAATTACCCTCCACCCTTGTGTGATTTGCACTTCTTTGAGTAGAACAGAGAATCTAGTAATATCAGTACTAGATACTATTGATCTGTTTTAATTTTTCTCCAATCTGATACATTAAAAATACCACTCATATTTTATACTTTGACCACCAAGCCCCGGTTATTCTTACGTGAAGTGTATTCATCCTCCCCCCCATGCTGCCCCCAAATCAGTGCTACTCATCTCTAACTTGATACCTGTGGAACCTCCTTGCTCCCATCCTGCTCCCCCACTCTTCCAAGCCTAAGGTCTAACCATGGAGCTTTTTCCTTTAGTTACTCTCCATGCTTTCCATTATATATACAGAATAAAATTCAAACTCCTGGGTAAAGCATTTAAGCTTTTTAGCCTCTGGGTCAAAGTCAACATTTCTGCTATCCTAATTTATCTGTCAGATCTTCACTCCCCCTGACATCACTGTGGTGTGTTTGAGGGCTGGGGAAAGTGAAGAGGATGAGAAGGGTCTGCTGACAAAGAGGACATCCTTGGAAGAGCGCTTGCTTAGCCTGATTGCAATGAGAAGACATTCCATGATAAAAATTTGCCTTATTTTTATTGGACAGAGATTTAGTCTCTTCTTTCTAGTTCCTGTGCTAGGTTTTTTTTTTTTTTTTTTTTTTTTTTTTTTTTTTTTTTTTTTTTTTTTTTTTTTTTTTTGCTTTTTATTGCAGGATGCACTAAAGTGCTCAGATTACATGTGCACAGCTCATTGAATTTTTGCACACTGACCACCCTGACCAAGAGGGCCTGGAAGCCCATCCTATGCCCCCTTTCAGTGTTCTCTAGCCTATGTGTTACTGTCAGTGGATCCTTCTATTCCTGGATGCTCCTGAAGGAGAACCTCTGTGTGGTGCTCTGGAGACATGTGTTAGATTAAAAATATGCTTCCTATATGGAGATTCAGCATCTACCCTGGGTCTAGTGGTGGTGGGTACTTAGTCACAGTAGTTTTTCTCTGTAATGTCACTACTGACTCTCCATTAGTGAATCCTGAACCATTGTTCCTAGGGGGAATAGAGGGTCAGGTTTCTGTGAGTCTTTGATTACACTTTTGTCAACTGATTAGTGCATAATCTTGTTTTTTTGTGCTTCTGTTTAAAGATATCTTCTTTGGATGGATGGATGGATGGATGGATGGATGGATGGATGGATGGATGGATGGATGGATGGATGGATGGATGGATGGATGGATGGATGGATGATCAAGTAACATCCAGCTTATAACAAACAGCATTATACCTCTGAACTCTGATGAGACCTAAATGGCGCTTGCCTAACTTAACACACGTGTTGCCTCTATAAGGCACATCACTGCATTTTTGTGTCTAAGATTGCTAGACAGCACCTCAACTCTAGATTTGGGGCCGATTTTAAACCACAAAATCACCAACAAAAAGTACAAAAAAGCAGGGCCCTAAATATACTGTGAAAAGGACACTTTTTTTAGGAGTGTTAGCTTTCGGAGAGAAGAAATGAAGAGACCAGAAGACTAGAGAAGGAAGCAGGTTTATTGGAAGAAGCCTGATGGGCACTCACTCGACAGACACACAGCCAGAGGCCTGTGCTGCCCAAACTGCATGACTGTGTCCTTTTCTCTGACCCTGCAGCGGGGCCTTGATCAGGTGGGCTGAGTCGGATGGGATGGGGGAGTTCAGTCAGGCATCTGATGTTTTTTCTCAGAGGTGACCAGCTTCCCTCTCGCCAGACTTAATCAGGCGGTCTGGGGAAGGTGGTCAGATTATCTGAGTCAGTGACTCACAGAATGGGGTGGGGGATGGGAGGGCACAAGGAATTTGGGAGAAGAGATCATCCTTTCATTCCAGTCTCTAAAGGGGTATAAAATGTTTTTAAAAGGGTCAACGTTGTCGAAATCTGGCTGCTTCCTGCTAAAGGGGTTGATGGAGGGGTGAGGGTTCCTTTCCTCTGGGAGGAGAGGATCAGGAAGGTTTGGAGCCAGTTGAATTTTTTTTTTTTTTGAGACTAGGTCTTGCTCTTTTGGCCCGTGGAACCACAGGCTCACGTTGCCCAGGGTACCACCAACTCAAGCAATCCCCAGTCTCAGCTTTCCAGGTAGCTGGGATTACAGGCGCACGCTACCACACTCAGCTATTTTTAGGGGACTAGGTCTTGCTGTGTGCCCCCCCCTCGGTGGGACTCGAACTGCGATCCCTGGTCCTGGCCGTGGCTTCATAGGCTGCCACCTACAGGCATGCGCTACCATGCCCGGTCGCAAGTTGAATTTTTAATGATGGAGGAAGTTGTTGAGGCCATAGTGACGAGACAGCTCTATAGGCATGAACCGGGTGGCAATGAAGACATCAAGGATGACACGGTGACTTCAGATTCCCGTTCCATCAGGTCTAGTTTTGCTTTTTTACCTCATATGCCCTATGCCCCTATGCCAGCTGTGCTGGGTCACAGGGCTGAAAGACTCAGAAGAACAAAGTAAAAAAAGGCAGTCATATTGGAGGAAGAGAGGGGGGAGTGGGATGAAAGGATGATCTCTCTCTTCTCTCCCAAATACCTTCCTATCATACCAATCACCTTAAATTCCCCCCCCCCCCCCAATTCTGTGAGTCACTGACTTGGACAATGTAATCACCTTCCCTAGGTTGCCTAACTAAGTTTGGCAAGAGGGAAACTAATCACCCATCTGAAAGAACCTGACCAAACTCCCCCATCACACCTGGCCTGTCCCTACCTGACAAAACTTCCCTATCCCACCCGATGAAGCCCCCACTCCAGGAGCAGAGGATGCCATGCAATCAATATGCAGCTTCTGCAGCACCAACTTCTGACTGTGTGTCTGATGACTGCCCACCCAGGTTTCTTCCAATAAACCAGCTTCCTTCTCTAGTCTTCTGGTCTCTCATTTCTTCCTCTCTCTGAAACTCAACAGTGAGAGCTAAAGCAAAAAAGAAAGAAAGAAAGAGAGAGAGAGAGAGAGAGAGAGAGAGAGAGAGAGAAAGAAAGAAAGAAAGAAAGAAAGAAAGAAAGAAAGAAAGAAAGAAAGAAAGAAAGAAAGAAAGAAAGAAAGAAAGAAAGAAAGAAAGAAAGAAAGAAAGAAAGAAAGAAAGAAAGAAAGAAAGATCTGTCCTTTTGTTTGATGGTGGCTAGAACACGCAGGAGACTCAGATTTTTCACAATGTTGTGCATGCCTGCAAATCTCCATGAAGAACCATGAGTATTGATTTTGGAATTACAAATGCATTTTAGTGGGAAGGCAGACTCTCAAATACAGAGTCTATGAATGATGAGGACTCTCAGTAGTTGCTGAATGAGGAAATGAAGGAATTATGGGGAAAAGTTTAATTTGGAGGGGGAACTAGGATGCAGTCCCATGGCACATCATTAAAAATAGATTTTGCTATGTGAAAACCCTTGTTCACTCCAAATACTCAGCACAAGTTTTGAGATAAAGTCTTACTGGTGCAGTCACCGCCCAAGTTTCCGGTAAGATCATACCGCACGGCTCATGGACGGAACTACTGAAGAGTGACTGCACACAGCCAGCGTGTATTGATCGGACTGTCAGTGTAAGCAAAGACAGACAACAGATCTATAAATACTTTAAAACAAAAAACCCTCAACTTTCATACAGGAAGCCTAACATAAACCTTCAGTGTGGTAAGTTCCCATGTTGCCCTGCCCCTCACCTCCCCACCCAGTGACCCCTTTAATATCTTTTTGCCTCTAACCCAGGGGTGTGGCAGGGGACCTGGAAGGACAACAGAAACACGATGCTCACTCTTTTATTAAAGCTCTCGTTTTTCTTTCTGTTTTCTGATTTCCAAATTTGTACAACTTGCATATCCACTTCTATAAACAAGGGAGACATTTTATGAAAGGAAGCAATTCTTAAAAGCTACTATTTTTAAAATGGCAGCATCTACTAAATTTGTGAAAGCAGTAAAATCCTGCCATCCTGTCATGTGCTAGCCTACATTAGCATATCAGCTTTATTTTCTCAGCCAAAGTGCAAGAAACCATGATAGTTTTATATGGTTCAGTTCATTGCCTCCCGCTCAAAGACATTGCTCTCAACAACCCCCAGCTTCCAGACCTCAGCCATGTCCTGCCATCTGCTGAGGTGGAGACCACTGTTGGCGTCCCACCCTTGTACCTCCAGTGAGTCATTACAGAAATCTTTTTGAGTGAAAGAAAGGTTATCTTTAGACTGAGATTGAATAAGCTCCCCTGAGTAGGGGGAGGGGGTGTACAGGGAGGATAGGAGTAAAGAAATCCATCATCAATCAGTAAATTAAAACTAAGTGAACAGAAGCAGCTCATGGTGCTCACACAGGCTGGTGGAACATCTCTAGAAACCGGGAATGATTTACTTAACATTGAGGGTTTTCAGAATGGTTAAGTTTAGATCTTCCTGAATACAAATAGCTTGTTTAAAATGTCAAACATGGGTCCAGAAACTGTGGTTTTCTTCCCCGTTATAGTTAAGAGTTCTGTGCCACCCTAGGCAGGCAGACATTTTGATTTTTGCCAGATTCTAAAAAGCTTGCAATGACTGACTTAGGAGTTCAGTCCACGTTTCTCCTCAGCTGGGAGCAACACCGAAAACCAAAATGACAAAAGCAGCAGTTGGAGGAGCACACATATTGTATCACCCTAGCACACAGGTACAGACTAGCTGAGCTCTCATTGGATAATCTCATTGAAGCTTTAGTCACTCAGAAGGGTCTTGGCAGATCTCTCCTTTAATCTTCACTGTCACATTAGGGGTGTAACTATCGCTATTTCCCTCATTTTATATTGAGATTGAGTGATAGAGAGGTTCTAGAACTGCCTGGGAGCCTGTTCCCAACCCAATAACTGAGTCTCTGACCCTGATGCTCTCGGGCCACATCATTAGCCAGCTAGGTTGCCAGCCCCAGGGAAGAAACACCCTAATTACAGCAGCCCACTGCACCAACCTGAATAACAGGAGCTCTTGGAAATGAATGCTTGAACAATAAAGCCACTTTACAAGCTAAGTCCTTGCATTAGGGGAACCTGTGAAGAAGAAGGACAGGACCGAGAAAAGCAAACCCCTAGCCTCCTCTTTTGAAGATATCTTTACAGTAACAAAATGTGTTTTATCGAAAGCTGTCTTCATGTGAAATTAAATTATATAATAGAGCAAGTTTTGTGGCTGGTAAAGCTCCTTGTATTTCAGGCATTCTGCTTTCTGAGCATTCGCTCTTCCTACGCTGTGCCACACATCAGATTTGCTGCCTTTCTTTCCAGGGCACTTATGCTTTGGAGACTGCCTTTCCCAGACTCAGCAGAGGCGACCACACAGATGCAGACCTGAATTGCTGGCTTGCTATGTGTGAGAAATGCTTCTGAGGTGTTCATTGCAAACCCAGGCACATCTGACATTTTAAACCTTTCTTCCTTTTGGGAGGGGGAATGTAGAATGACAGAGCCCTGTTGCCAAATCCCCAGGAGATTAAGATTATCTGTGTATTGCAGCAGAGAGAGGTAAACAAAGAACAGTTTTCAGCTCCTTTTAATCTGACACCATATCTACATTATCCTGGAATTAGTGTCATTTTGAACATTTTTAATCTCAGAAGCTATTTTATGATGGAAATTTGACCCTAAATGCCCCTGCTGTAGAGCTGTCTTTGGTCTCGGAAGCCCAGCTTATCAGGCACATTACCTGTGTCTTCACTCCTTCTCCCTGCCCTCTGTCTGTAGAATATGGCACACAACCCAAAACCTTTGTCCCCTCTGTCAGCACCAAGTACAGGAGCTAGGGGTGCAGATCAGAGTGGCCTCTAAAGCCTTCGGCCACAGAGCAGACTGGCTTGTCACCCCACCCCCACTTTCCGCCTGTATTCACCTGGGACAGGGACTTAACTGTAGGTTTATGGGGCTCCAGTAGACTCTGAGGCCTTTCTGCAGTGCTTTCTCTCCCTCCTTTTTGGTGTTTGGAACCCCATCCTCCCTTCCTGTGCCCTCTGCACCAGGGACTGGCCCTGACAGTTTCTGTGAAAGGGTCTAGAGGGCATCAAGGTCCCTCTGACCCACTTGCATTCCTAATAAGAAAGAAAGCAGAAAGGAGAGAGTACAGAATGTAAGGAACGGGTTCTGGCAGACAGGGTAGAGGTCCCACGGAGAGTGAAAAAGTCATAGAAGAGTAGAAAATTAAAGTCCTAACCAGGAAACAGCCTAGATGCTCAATAAGAAATGAGTAGGAGGGAGGGGTGATGACCCTGCATTTGGGGCTATGGATGTTAACCTCTAGTGAGCTTTCTGCCATTCTAGCTGCCCATCTTTAACAGGTCACCTTCCTGCAATTATATTTAACATGTAGCCCCTTAGTGAATGTATTTGGCATAAAAGGCTCTAGACATGAGCATTTCAGGGACATTTACCCTCTGCAGGTAGCTTTTCTGCTTTCGTATCACTGAATAAACTCTCTGAAACTCATTTATCATGACCCAATTCCTCAATTTTCATGACATAAGACAAGAACTCGGCCAACACTGTGCAACAGCTAGACCACCACTCTGGGAAAAGACACAGGAAAGGAAAGAATGAAGTGGTTGGGTGGGATGAAATCCACCACTGCACTCTCTATGGAAGGAAGAAAAACAGTCACCTCTTACCAAACTGGCTCTTGTTGCATTGTCTACAAGACTGCAGTTCCCATGAGCGAACCTGAAGGGAGATGTGATTTATCTCAGCACCTTGAGCTGTTGACCTTGTTCGTGGTTCAGAGTGCCCAACCTCCTTGGTGCCCCAAGGGATGCTGCTCATAACCCTGTTCCATGAGACTTTCTCCAGTGAGTTTTAGAAGACTTGTTTTGACTCAAGTAAGATAATCAGAGTGCCTAGCAAAAGAATTCATGAGGGTTGTATCTTTTGTGACAGTCTGATACGGGAGTGAGGCAAGAGATGTGGGGATGAAAGAATTCACTAGAGACAGAGTGGAGAACAGGAAAGTGAATTTATTGAAATACCTGGCAAGAGGGCAGAGGGGAGTGGGCAAGATAGGAGAGGTCTGGTTGGGAAGAAGGGTCTGGGCTTCCTTTTGTAGCCTGCTTGAGGGACTTTTTCATGTCCAGGGGAGTCAGTCTTTGCTGGCTGTTACCTGCTGCATCATCACATTTCAGTGGGTCTTTTGCACAGGAGGTGTCTTTGCCCTCCAACTTCTCTTTGCCCTGTTTCCACATTTCCAGGAATTTTCGATACCCCTCTGTTGATCATGTGGCCCGTGGCCAGATTCTCTTGGCAACTCTGTCACTTTCCCTTTCTCATCTGTTTCGTGCACCCCAGCATCACTCAGCTGAGCAAAGCACAGAGACTGAGCTTTAACCCTATGGAAGGATCCCCCACCATCATGTGCTCTGATGGTGAGAGGGATGTGAGTGTTAGGCCTCCAGAGTTCAGCTGTGGGAGCCAGGACCCCTCAGAGAGGCTAAGTGGCCTGGCATTTTGCTCTGATACTCACTTCTTGTGCAGAACCCAGGAAGGATATTTTCTCAGTCTTGACAGTTACTGAGAGTATTTTGTTGACCACGATAGCTTTAAACCCACAGTGAAATCCCCCTCTCCAGTCTGTCAACGGCAATGAAAGGATGGCCTGGCCAATGTCTCGGGCCAGGAGAGAGCAGAGGGAAAAATCAACGGAGAAGTGGAAAGTCGTCTTTTCAGGGAAAAGTGAGAGCCTGCCAGGACAGAGACTCTGAGGACTCTATGGAACATGGAGTTGAAAAGGAAGGGTAAGAAATGTAGACCTTATGAAAAATTTGCAACTGGCCCACCCTCATTTCACATGCCAGACAATCACTGGGTTGTCTAGACAAGAAATAAAACATACACTTATATGGAAAATGAGCTAGTACTAGAAAAGTACCTGGTACATCGTCCATGGTGTACGTTTGTTAAATTCTTATGATCAAAAGCATTTATCAGTGGGGTAGGTGGTTAGCTAGCAATTATGTCTAATACCACACAGTGGGGTAAATGTCTTAAGAGAATCACAAAATAACTAGGAAAGAGAGCACATGTTTTTGTAGGGTGACCAGAACATAGGATGATTCTGGAACAGCTGTGCAGTCACCTCACTTGGACTGTGGGTCCAGCCTTCCTTCTCATTCCCTGCCCCCCACCTTGTCCAGTCAGACTTACCCTCCAGTTGGCTGGCCTCCAGAGAGTATATCTAGGGTTCAACCCCAAGTCTCCCTACTATAAACAAAAAAGTCTAAGACACCCCCCAACTCCTCAAACCCTTGGGCCAACCTGCTCGCAGCCCTGTCTTCTGTTCCCAGCACCCAGTGGCCTTTCTTGTACCTCTGCACATCCCAAAATGTTCTCCTGTAGGTCCTAACCCCAGACAGCATCCTCAAATCTTATCCACTGGGGTTAAACCCTGTGTACACATAGCCCTTTGTAAATGGTAATGTTTTCCGGTTTCTACCCCTACCCATTACTTGTTTGTATTTTGTCTCCCCAACTAGACTTTGAGCTGTATGAAGTAACAATTTGCTGTTTCCTTTTCCAAGGTAGCACTTTTCACAATCCTGGAGCATAGCAAACATTGAATGGGGTGCCTAGATGCAGAGCAGGGGTACAGAAATTGGCTCAAGAATAGTAGGTCTGACTGGGTTATACATTGGAAAATAATCTGAGTGAAGCTAACTGTTGAAATCAGGAGTGGAAGAGAAAGAACATTTGGGGCAGGGAGAGAGAAAGACTGAGGGTCGGGAGTGAGAGATTTGGGAGCAAGAATCCAGTGAGGACCTGGAGAGGGAATCTGCAAGACAGCCTGAGAGAGCTTATTGGGGGGTATCAGGGATGCAGGGGATAAAAGAACTTAGGATTTTTGGTTCAGGTGTTGGATGAATGGAGAAAGCAGTGCTCATGTTGTGGTTGGGTTAGGAACTAGCTGGAGACATAGCAAAAGTCATATGAGCTGAGGGTGAAAGAGAATGAAGAACTGGAGCAAAAGGGGATAATGAGGTGGAGACTCGCTTTTCTTTCAACGGTAGCAGGTCCAAGTATCTTGCAAAATAGCAGGAAAGAAGTTGTCGACCGGAGAGAACTTGAAGAGACTGGAAGAAACAGTCTCTGGGTTCTCAGAGACTAGGAGGGCAAGGGTCGCAGGGGATAACCCTGAGAAACAGAAGCCTTCCCAGTCACCCAAACCCAAGTTAGGTCTATGTGTGAAACCAAATGCCCTTGTCATCAGGAGTCCCAGCAAGAGAATGAAACTTGGCAAGGGGTGATTCTTGTCCCTCCCCCTTCCATAGTGACCAGAGAAAAAGGACTCCATGTTAAACTGGGGATAAAGGCAAAAATAAGTAATTCCTTAGGTATACAAGAGGGAGATGGGGCATATGTGAGGTCAAAGACAAGATTGACCCAGCAGACAGCTGCATGTGTTGTGTATTGGGAGACAGTGCATCACCTGGTTGACCACAATATGCTGTGCAGAAGTGAAACAGGCCCGCACGGTGCTAGGCACGTGGCAAATTCAGAGAAGCAGGCTTGTGGAGAAGCAGGGTACTTTGTACCTCAAAGGATTCATTATAACCCATAGGAGTTGGTCCGAGGGCTGTGGGTATTGTTAAGCTGTTTAACATTATAACCCATAGGTTTCCTTGAATGAAAATCAGGCTTAGTTCCTTTTGTTGCTGATGGTGAATGTAATAAATCCTTACCGTAGGCAGCATGAAAATACAGAAGTGTTGAAGTTTTGAGGGGAGGTGAGACACAGTTTTACCACCCAAAGATAAGCACTGTGAATATGGAGAAGAAAATTCAGCAAAACATTCGATTTTAGAAGCTAGTTTTGGTGTCACTTTCCACAAAGGAAAGGTTGTTATGCCTTTGACTTTAAAAAGAAAAGGGAAATAGTAGTGTCTACAACTTTTATAGAGTCAGATAATGTGTTCAAGTGCAAAATGACAGACTTATACTAAAGGAATCTGATCTATTTGTATATTCACTTTTATTTCATTCCAGAAAGTATCCCCTAGGAAGAGATGGCTTTAAAATGGGCATTTGATTTTTTGTAGCTTAGGCTAGAGGAACATGATCTCTTTGATGCATTTTCAATGAGAAGACAGAGTTGCCAAAAATAATGATCTCACCAGAAAGACTCCCAGACCCTCTCCCTCCACACCCCCCCCCCAATCTCTGACCTTTCTCCTGTCTCTGAGCCTCTGCACAGTATTCTCTGTATGGGAGAAGCCAAAGGTGATGCTGAAGAGGGAATAGAACTGTTTTGCATGACCTTGTATCTTTACCCGCAGAGAAGGGTCTGCCTAGTGCAGCAACGGGGCCTGGAGCTGACAGCCAGCCTGCACCCCCATGGATGGCCGTTACTCGGCAGAAGCGGCGAGGAGCCCCAGACCAACCACCGGACCAGGAAGACAAGCTGGGGGCGAGACCCCTGAGGTCTGAAATTGCAAAGCAACCCAAGGTGCCCGAGAAAGCCCAGGTGCTTATAACAAATATTTTCTGTCTCAGGGATGGGAGATTGCAACCAGCTGGGACCTGGGGCTGGAACCAAAAGATGACCACACATCCTGCATGGTCATTGTAGAAACTGTCACCTGTGATGGCTGATATCTACTCTTAGCATGCACCGGGCCTTTGGGGAGGCAAAGAAGTGGTGAATCACTTAGGCACTAAAGAGAATGCATTGCCCCCTACCTCCTAGGAAATGTAGCACCTGGAGAAATGGACAAATTAAAATAACTTCCCAGTTATGTGCACAGTCATCCTGTCAGCTCCATCTCAGCCCACTGCATGGTGATGGATGGGCCCTGCCTCAGCCACTGCATGGGGCTTCTGCCAGGGGTCCGTGTTGCTCATGTAGGGCCACAGGGTTGCAACCCAGGTGTCCATTTTGCACCCTGGACTGAAAAAGCTTTTTCAAATCCAGACAACTGTGCTTAGAAGCAGACCAAGACTCACAGCTCTTGTATTCCTCCCAGAAGCCACTACAGCCAATCGCTGAGCATGTTTCAACTGAGGAGAAATGAACCAGAGCCTGTGGTCAGATCTCCTTCCCTTTGTTTTAACCAGAACCTCAACTGTACCTGGGCTTGAAAGCCCTTGGGAGGCTAGGGGGATTTATAACACAAATGCTAGCTGGGGATTACCATTCAGGGCATCCTGATTGTGCCCTGTGTTTTAACAAAACTGCTTCAGAACACAATTCATTTTGACTTCTGAGTGAAACGCCTACCACCTACCATCTGAGGCCCTGGGAAGAGGCCCCGCTCTGGTGGGAGCTTCAGTCCAACAGGCTTGGCATTAGCCAAGCGCACAAATCACAACTTTGCCAAGAAAGCACCAGCGCTCAGCTCTCCTTATGAGGAAAGCACACACCCCATTCGCTGTCGTTGACGATGTTTGCTCCTGTGAATTTCAGGTGACTGACAGCGTGTGTTTTTCTCGTGCCTCACAGGAGCGGGTGAAGCAAGCCGACTTTGTTCGAAGCAAGTCTTTCCTGATGACTCCTGCTAAGCCTGAGGGGGACCGGAAGCAGGGGACCAAGGTCTGCCTGCAGGAGGGACTGCAGAGAGGGATCTCCTTGTCCCATCAGAACTTGGGTATGAAACCTGCACTTAACATAGATCTCCGGAGATGGTCCTGCAGTTGTATTTTGTTTTTCCGAATTGTCTGCCACACTGATATTTTTTAACAGCTCCCTTTAGATATCATTTATGTATGATAGAAATCACCTGTTCTAAATATATAATTCATGGTGTGTGTGTGTGTGTGTGTGTGTGTGTTTATGAGAACACAGTACTACCACCACAACAGTCTAATCTTTGAATGTTTCCTCTTTCTTGTGCCCATTTAAACTCACCATTCCTGACCCCGGTTCTGGCAACACGAGTCTGCTGTCATTATATGTGTGCCTCACTCCTTAATGAAATTCTTAAGACCTATGTTCTTTCATATCTGGATGCTTTAATGAACAGGATGATGTCCTTGGGATACATCTCTGTTGTATTTTCAGTAAGATTTGTCAGTTTCCTAATCTATTGGTAATTGTGGTAAAATACTCATAACAAAATTTACTGTAACCATCCTTCAATTTGCAGCTTCTAGCATGAAGTTTATTCACACTGTTGTGCAACCAGTCTCCAGAGTTCCAACAGTTTGATTCTGAAAGTTTCCTTCATCTCACTCTGGAACTGTTTGAGTCTGCTTTTAAGTTTTTTTATCACAGAAATTTGTCTATGTGTCAATCTCTTTATGTTTACATGTTAGTGGATTTCATATTTGAGGCCACAGTCAAGATCTTGGTGCATATTTTAAAGACATGCACAAGAGGTTTAAGTGAAAATCCAAACTCATTTCTCATGTTTCTGTTTGCTTTTTCTTCTTTCCAGCAGCTCAGTCTGCTGCGATGACAGAGAAAGAGTTGCATCAGCTGAAGAGAGCCAGTTATGCTAGTGCAGATCAGCCATCCTGGATGGAACTTGCCCGAAAGAAGTCTCAAGCTTGGAGTGATATGCCCCAGATTATAAAATAAAATAAATTGACCGTGTGCTAATAAAGAACATCTACCACCTTGATGGGTTACCTACTTAAAAACTGCCACTAAATCAAGGCAAACCAATGTGAAATTTCAGAGTGATTTTATCATCAGGTTAGGGGAGAGAAAGCTAGGCGGAGAGGAAGGAACCAGGCAAACCAGGAAGATGGACACAAGCCACAACCCTGAGCCAGAGACCAAACAAGACACCATTGAAAAGGACCAGGAACACACTCCTGCGCTGAAAGGTATGAAGGGGAGTCCTTCAGAATTCCCTTGATGAAAAGGACTCAGACCCAGAAGAAAAGGAGACCTGGAGGCATAAACAGGAGACCGCTGCAAGCCCTGAAGAGAAATTTCTGAGGAGCTGAGGGTGGGAGCAGCGTGTGGCTCTGCTCACTGGCCTGTGCTGTCTTCTCCCCTTTCGTGTACTGTGAGGCACGACATGTATGATAAAACAGGGATGCCGTTTCCAAGAACAGCTGCAGAACAATCAGTTTTCCCAAGGAGGGCCACTCTGAGACAAGCAGAAGGAGCACAGCAGGGTTCATCATTCAGAGACTGTTCCCAAAAATAATTTTTAAACTTTTCCACTAGGCCTCTGTGTCTTTCACCACTGCACTTGCACCGCCTGTTCAATAAAAAGTTTCAAACCCAGTTTTCTCTTGTTTCTACTCATGCTGAATTCTCCAAACATTTCTTCATTCTTTTTCCTTCAAGTCTCTTCCCTTTTGTTTCTTGGTTCTCTTCGTATCTTGAGAGAATGGATTAATTCTTCCATATTACCTATTCTATTTTCATGACTTTTTTCCAGAATTTTAAGCTCCTCCATTGACCTTTTAACACCCTGCATCTCCTCTCTTTTCTTATTCAGAGTTTCAGTCTTGTTCTGTTTGTTGATTATGTTTCTCATAACATTCTTTCCCTTTTCTGTGTCTTCTTGTTTAATTCTCATTTTGTTTTTCTGCATTTTGTTTGTGTTACCCAAGTTCTTTGACTCTCCTAATTATGGTGATTTTGAATTCTTCATCTGACAGGGAGGAGAATTCGGGTTGGTATTCTTGGGTTTTAGAGTGTGATTTTTCTCTCTGTGTTGTATTGTTCCCTGTGGTGCCATTTGTGTTTTTCCTTCTCCCATTGTTTGCTTTAGTTTGCTCTGCTACAGTTGGTGTTTTTGTTGTGTATGAGTCGTGTGTCATCCCCCCCTCCACTATTGTGGATGCTTAGGTGATGTTCAGTCAGTTGCTGGGGTCTAATTATCTGGACTGGCTCTGGAGCCCCATCCAATGCTCTCAGGCCTTGTGCTGGTATCCAAGAGGGTGGTTCCAGAGGCTCAGTTGTTGAAACCTTACCTCTCCCAGGAGCAGTAGCTCAGAGTCTTCTTTCCATGGCCAGGAGGGCAGGGGGTTCCCAAAGACTCCTGTCAGTAGTTGAGGATTCCCAATGTAGGGCAAGGCACTGAGAGGACCAGACTGGGGCCCAGTCTCTTGGGAGACCCATCAAGCTGAGGTAGATGCATTTCCTGATGGAGCCTGGACTGTGGTGAACAGCCAGATCCTGCAAGGTTGCAGCTCAGGTCTCCATCCACTCCTGAGAAGCTGGTGTCTGGTGCTGAGGTCAAGAATGCTAACCTGGGTGTAGCCGAGGGTTCCCAATGTAGGCCACAGTACCTTGAGCTGCTGGCTGTGGCCCAGTCCTTCATGGTTGCTCTACTCACATTTAGAGGACATCGTCCAACTCTGAGTTAAGCACAATTAATGGCATTTCATATAATATATAATAGGTCTTCTTTGTATTGACCGCTGCAGTGGGCAGTACATTCATCTCATAATCCAGATTGGATCGATTTTGGAGTTTGGATTGATTTTGGAGTTTCATTTGTTTTCTAAGATATTTCTCACAATACAATTTTGGTATTTGTATTTGGAAATCAGAAGATTATAGAAGTTTATTTTCTCATCACATTGTTTGGGTATAACATATTAAAAATGCAATGTTTCCTAAAAAGTTGCTAGGATGATCCATGACTACAGAAGAAGAAATCAGAAGAGGAAGTGCATATATTTGGGTTCTCAGAATCGTGTCTCAGTTATAAAATACCTCTATTTTCAATTTGTTCCTTTGAGTAAGTCAGTCTTTACAAGGCTTTAGTAGGCAGCTAAGTACAATTAACAATCAGAATTACTAAGATCCTGTGTATTTATTTTAGATAAGTTCTGTTGCTTGTAGTTTCCATTTTTATGAATAATTATTTTTCTAGGTGTTAGAACTACACAATTTGGTCAATTTTACCATTACTGAAAAAGTCCTATGAGAGGTGTTTTGCTCAAATCAAATTGATTTATTAATTGCATACTCCTAGGGGACAGAAATACTGAACTCCATAATGAATGGGCTCTAAACAAACACTATCCATCAAAACTTCCTCTCAAAACTTACACATGAATAGCTTTAACTGGAAAAAAATATGCTAACGGTTATATCTTCAATTAGCAGAACATTTCAGTTGAACTCTTTTGAGGCAGTAGAAGTTCACTGCAAGATCAAAAGTATTTGATTCCATTTTGTTCAAGTAGAGATTGATCTCTCTGTGGCTGGGGCTTGGTTTAATTTCTTTTTTTTTTTTTCAGTACCTGGTAAATTAGAAGGATGTAGATTTTTAGGATACTTGGGGAATTCATAAGGGTGCTTGGAGTAGTGCTGCAACTGATACCGACCTCCCTGTAGGGAGTTATGGCACATTGCCCAAACAAGTGGAACTGAGACAGTCGCCTAAGTTTGGAAATGATGTGGCGTGTTTGGCGTGGCAGTGGAGTTGTCAAAGTTTACAAGGAAATGCCAGTATTGGCTTTCCTAAGAAAGACAGTGAGCAATTACCGAGTCTTTTTTATGAGTGAGGCATGGTTCTGAATGCTTCACTTATATAGTGTATGTATTATATACATATATAATTTATAATTCTCTCCATGGTCCTTTGGGGGTCAATATCTCCACTCTGCAGATGTACAGATGAGGAAACTGAAGCACATTAAGATTAAGGTCATCAACCCAAGTTCTCACAGCAGGTTAGCACCTGTTAAATAACTTTGGACCACATGCCTTTAAACCCTACACTCAAATGATGTCCCCATTTTTAAAAATCATTATTATAGGGGTGAATATGTGTCCTCCAAGGTGCGCTACAGACAAGGGTGCCCTAAGCAGGACCTCAAGGACGCCGAAGTGCATATAGACTGAATGTTTGTGTCCCCCAAATCCATATATTAAATGCTAATGCTCAGTGTGATGGTATTAGGAGGTGGGGGCCTTCGGGAGGTGATTAGGTAAACAGCCTGGAGGCCTCAGGGATGGAATTAGTGCTAGAAGTGCCACTCCCTCCTGACACGTGAGGAGACTGCTAGAGGGCAGCAGCCTGTGAACTAGGAAGCAGGCTCTCACGGAGAGGAACTCTTGTTCAGTCTCTAGAACTGAAAAAGCAATCTGCTTTTTATAAACCACCCAGTCTGAGCCACCTGGTGACAGCAGCCCTAATGGACTAAGACATTGTTCCCAGAGACATGCATATGCCTTCTGACATTTCCTTGAGCGACCACTTAAGGATCCTCATCCTTCAGTGTCTTAGAAGGCTTAGAGAATGTGTGAGCATCTTTTGGCTTGTAATTTCTAATCATGGACACCTGCATAAACTAGATGTTTCCATGTATTCTCCACTTTATTCATTCAATATTTCTATGTGGGCATTGTGCCAAGGTCGGGGGAGGGGGGCACCTTGATGAACAAGTAAATAACAGACATAGTAGTTGTTAACCCATAAATAAACACGAAACACAAGAGCACAGAGCAATGGAAATTAGTGCACTGGTGAACTGAAGGCAGAGGGACATGGCTGTGACAGGGGGACTGCCTGGGCTTGGAGTGTTAGAAGAGGGTTTTGCTGAAGTCGTGACTTAATTCTAAGAATGAGGTAGTCATGCAGACATCTGGAGGAGAACACTGTGGGTAAGGGTAACAGCACAATAACGTCCTACACTCCGGGACCTCACATGATCAGTAACAATCTAGCTGACATAGGTTGGAGGTGAAAGAGTAAGCAGACCAGGTCAGTTGTGGGGGCCCTGGCCATCTATCAGAGAGATGAATTTGGTTCGTAGTGTTTGGGGAAGTCACTGAAGGAGAGTGAAGGGAGGCAGTGTGGTTTGTGTTTTAAGGTGGTGCTTGGTAAGAATGGGTTGTATGGGGACATGGTAGTCTCAGGAAGATTTGCCATAGTTCATGTGGGAATGCAGTGGTCTAGTTTAGGGGTAATGGTGTATAGAGATGTGGGTGGATTCAAACACTGTTTAAAGGTGGAGTAAAATCTAACATCCTGGTGTGTTTGATTTGGTGTTAGAAGAGCTGGGTGGAAGCAGAGGTGTCACTGAGGCTTAGAGCTCCTGCATGAGTACGGATACCATTTATAGAAATGAGCTGGGGAAGGATACACTACATTAAGGGATTCAACATTAGACAACTTACATTTAAGATTCTGATTAAGAGTAAACATAGAGCTATAAATATGGAAGTCACCAGCATTTAGAAGGAGCTCAAGGGTCCTAAAAAGGAAGAGAAAGGTTCCAGGATTGATCCCAGGATATCTCAGCCCTTAAAGACCTAGAGAAGAAGTAGGCTGGAAGGGACTGTGAAGAAGGAAATGTAGGCAAAAGAAAAAAGCATTGAAAGAAAGAGGGAGAAATCATCAGTGTAGTCTGGGATCACTGAAAGGTCCAGCTTGAGGGCAATGAGAGTGACCACTGATGCTGGCAACATGGATGTTGCCTTGACAGGACAAGGTATGGGTGACCTTGACGGAAGCATCTTTAGTGGAATGTTGTAGCAGAAGCACAGACAAGTGGGGTCAAGGTCATCTATACTCAATTTTCAAGAAATGTTACTGTGACTAGGACAAAGAAAGGTTGTAGTGGAAATTGAGGGACAGGTGTGTGAACAACAGGGTTTGTTACTTGTTTGTTTGAAGGAACACAGGAAGGTGTGTTTATGTGTGGTTGAAAACAAACTTATAGGAGGATGAGGGAAATTGCTGAAGCAGCATTTCTGAAACTTCCCTCCAGAACTTACAACAGGAAGAAATGCCTATACAAGAAGGTTGGAAACAGCTGGAAATAGCTTGACCAGGTTTTGGCCTAGCTGCCAAAGGAGACCCCACCATGATCGCAGTGTTCTGGCCATGCCCATGCCATTCTTGCCCAGGATCCCCTGTTCCCAGGGCCCCCTTCTCACTTAGGATTCATACATCTTTACTGGTGTTTATCTTTGGCCAGAACTCAGTCCCTTTGGAAGCCTGTAGGAGAAATCCATGTTCGCTTGGCATTCTTTGTCTTGGTCAAGTTCATTAAATATCTAGAGTAGAATCACACAGATGGGCACATCCCAGAGGATATAGCCCTGTCTAATTACAGTCTTCTAACTCAACCACACAAGTGAATAAGTTTCCCTTGATTGCTTGCAGCCATCAGATTTGACTGATCTTTCCCACCCATACACCATTTCAAACTGCTTAACAGAATTTCTTCAGAATAAGTGGCATCATCTTGCTGAGGGTCATTTTAGTGAATAAAATTTTCTGCACTTCATCCAAGCTATGCTTTGATGCTTAAAACTGCCCACAATTGGATCTATGACTTTTGGAAAGTTATTGTGATTCCATCCACCCCAAGTTGTCAATGAGTCTTTCTTCAAAACATCCATTTTATAGGACTAAGTGAAAGCCTTAAAGATATTCCCCCTTCCTAGTTCATACATATTTCAGTAGCCTTTCCCTAAAACTATAATTGTAATCTCAAGCAAGGCTGCCGATGGAGGCTAATCAAAGCTTCCTCAGCCATACTAAAGAGAAGACATGAGTCTACTTTATCGAGAAGCATTATCAAGAAGGAAAAGCACAGGGGAAATATATGTGCTCTTGAAGTTTTAAGAAAAATGCCATTAGTGAGGTATGCTCTAAATTTGCATCTGTTTTAAATAGAAGACCAAGAAAGAAAATAATGGAAAGATAACACTAAGAGAATGATAGGGGAATACTATGGCCACTGCAATGGTCTTAAAATATATCCAAAAATTCTTTGACAATCTTCCCTTCAAACATTAGAGCCTAATTCTCCTTCCTTAGAGTTAGAGGCAGTCTTCATGCTCACTTCTCACCCTGGAATATAGAAGGCCCCACGTCTGCCCCTAAAGGGAGGTAATGAGTGACATCGCTGCCTTTCCCTTGCCCTCTTCTCAACTGGTCTCTCTGAGAGAAGTTAGCCACTATGTCCTGAAGATACAAGCTGCCTGGGGGATGCTCATACAGAAAGGAGCTGAGAACTCTGCTATGACTGTGTTGTATTTCCTCAAGTTTCCCATGCGGAAGTCCTAACCTCCAAAACAGAATGTGACTATATTTTGAAACAGTACTTTGGATGAGGTAACTGAATTAAATGAGGTCATGAGGGTGGGCCCTAAAACCGGTGCCTTTATAAGAAGAAGCTATCTGGACACAGAATGGGGAGACCATGTGACAACACAAGACAACAAGCCATCAGCAAGCCAGAGTTCGCAGAAGAAACCAGGCCTGCTGACATCTTGATATGAATCATGCCTGTGGGTTTCTGAAGGCTCTCTCAGTTCTTGTCTTGGTGAGGGAAGAATTCAATGTTGAAATTAGAGTTAGGCAACAAAGCAAGAGATTTATTGACAGATAGAGACAGCAATCTGAGCAGAGCAAGACTCCCCAAGGTGCAAATATGGATATAGTGGTCAGGGAGTGGATGTTTGATCATTGGGTGTCTCAGCATTATGTCTCTTGCTGATTGGCTGGGCCCACAGGGGTCTCCTAGGCTACTGAGGCCCACTGAGTTTTCCCACATTACTGGTCTGTCTTCCAGAACCAGCTTTGGCTTGTTCCTTTAGCTTTGTGTTATTGTGTTGGTGTTCTGAACATTCCATCTTTAATTGAGTTGTGGGGGCACCTTCCTCGTCCCACAGTTGTTTCTCAATAAATGGACTGAAGGCATCTGGGCTTAGGAGGTGCCCTCCTGATTCCAAGCAATTGTTTCTTACTCAGGATGATAAATGATCTCAGGGACATCTGGGCTGGGGGCTTGTGGCACCTGTTCCTAACAAATACCGAACTCATTTCCTAACTTCCTGATTCATTATCACACATTAAGCCTCCAGGACTGTGAGAAATAACTTTCTATTATCTAAGTGACCCAGGCTGTGGGGGCTGAATTATGGCAGCATAGCAAACTAGTATACCTCCTAACAATCACCAGTACCAACTTGTCAACCATGTAAATGAGCCACTTTCATCTTGGCTCCTCCAACCCCTGTCAAACTTCAGTGAAGACCGCCCAGATGACCTGGTGACAGTGACCCTGAGTGACCTGACAGCTGTGCTACTCCCAACTTCAGACCCACTGAGATTGTTCACTGATAAGTGTTATTTTTCAAAACCACTAAGTTTTAGAGTAATTTACACAACAATAGGTAAGTAATACAGAAGTTTCATAGTCTGTTCTGTGTCCTAAATTGAAAACTCCCCACTTGCTTTTAAAGATAATATTTTACTTGGGGTTAGGAACACAAACCTAAACATGGTATGACTATGTTACCGAACACCTTGCAAACTGCAGCATGTCTTAGATGGCAGAGATGGAAGGAGGGGAGGGGAGTGACAGCTCGAACCCAAGACCCCTTCCAGTAAGTGCAGCGTGTCCAGAAGCAGGCTCTGCCAGAGGCTACAGCAGCTGGCTGTTCCCTTTCCCACCCAATCACCACAACTCCCATGTTTGGTGCCTGCTCACTGAGTCGGGCTCATAGGTAGAAGAGAGCTGCATCCCAGTTACAAAGCACTAGCTTTCTCAAGTATTGGTGAGGGCAATCAAGATGACAAGGAAGTGTCTTATGGAAAACACTTCAGAGAAAAGAACTGTAATGCCCAGAGACTGAGAAAGGAAGGAGAGCTTTCTTCAGACGTTTGAAGAAAGAAGACAGAATTGACTATTTTTGAGTAATACCAGAGAATAAACCAGGACCATAAATGAAGCCCAAGAGAAGGACAAAGGAAGGAATGCTTCAACTACCGGAGTAGTCAGAGAGGATAAGATGCCTGAGAGGGAGTGAGTTCCCTGACACTGAGAGTGAGCAAGATGAGAGGGGCAGGTGACCCCTTTGAGGCTGGACAGACCTGTACCTTGGAGGGAGTTTGGAATGGGTGATCTCAGCCTGGAGCTGTCTGTATCCACAGGTAGTAATCTAAAATGGGGCCTTTTACACTAGCTTTGTAATGTAATTACATTACATTGCTCTTATTACTAATTATTGCCAAGAAGCAATCATCCAGAAAATAATCCAAATGGGCTTTTAGGCAGGATGTAGTTGTCCAGAGTGCTTTGAAAGCTTTTTGTTACCAGGAGATAAAGGAGAAAGAGGCTAAACAGACCTGCCAGTCAGAGGACAGGGTCCTCTTCCCAGCCCCTCTCTAAGGGTGGGGGGCGGGGGGGGGGGGGAGATACAAGTCTTTCCCAACTCCATCCTTGAATCTCTGGTTGACTCTCATTAACTCCCTCCTATGTGGAAAGAATTTTTTTTTTCCTTGTTAGATGAAGAGACTTCTTAAGATCAAATAGCAAAAATAACAGGCCGAATGCTTGCATTTTGGGTAATAGTGGCTGACATTTGCCTTCTACCATTGGCTGACTTCCTGACTTCTCCATGGGGGAAATTATCCTCATTAGCATGGAAATAAAGGAGAAATGTTTTTGTGATGTGCATATCTTAAAAATAACAGTCAGGCTGGTTGTTGGGGTGTGCTCCAGGCTTACTAACTGCTGCTAAGCTCACCCTATAGGACTTGCAGGGAAGCCAGAGGCCCCCAGATTTAGAGGCCTCTAACCATGAGCAACCCTCTCTGTGAGGTGCCTCATTCCACAGTTGCTATTACATTTGTGGAAAACAGGAATTCAACATTTAACTCATTAGCTGCTAAAGGAAAGGTGCCCTTGAAAGATGTGCCACCACCACCGAAATGAGAATTCTGATATCAAAGTTAGGAAAGGACAGACTGACAGCTGAAACAAAGGAAACTATAGATGCAAATCACCAGGGAGGCCTGTAGATGAAATAAACCTGATTGTTTAAAAGCTGGTGCCTTTCCATGGTGAAATTCCGTCTCTTACCAAGGGGAGGGGAGGGAAATGATGAGATTATTTATATTATCACCTACCCTGCCTCCTCAGCTACCATCCCATATACAAAGGGTCAGGCACTCTCACCAAGGATTTGGCTCCAGAGACCAAAGCAAGAGGTTAGATGCCCCAATGTACTAAGGGTGGGGGGCCTTTTCAGAGCCCCTGTCTCATATTGCTCTGTCCTCTTGCATCACTGTCCCATGGCAATGCTAAAAATGCTCTGATCATGGGAAGA
This sequence comes from Uropsilus gracilis, assembly GCA_004024945.1. Lineage (NCBI taxonomy): Eukaryota > Metazoa > Chordata > Mammalia > Eulipotyphla > Talpidae > Uropsilus > Uropsilus gracilis. The sequence continues at coordinate 69,783 of PVHY01002691.1, read as the reverse complement.
GCCTACAAAGGATGCAGTTCTAGACACTAATCTCCGAGTCCATGCTGGGGGCTAGGTTCCCTGGTGGCCAGATCGATGCTGGGTGACTTTCTCAATAGTGCCTGCCTTCATGGACTGCAGTTCTTTGCAGCTGCTGAGTATAGCTGGTTCTTGCTCTGCCAGTAGCAGGTTCCCAGAGATCTCTTCTCCTGATGATCTCTTCCCTCAAGGCACTGATTTTCCAAGCTTCTGTGCACTGATTGTGTCCCCTAAATTCATATGTTGAAGTCCTAACCCCAGGACTTTAGAACGTGGCTGAAGACAGAGCTTTTAAAGGAGTAATTCAGTTAAATGAGATCTCTAGTTGGCTTTAATCCTGCACCACTGGAGTCTGAACAGTAGACCAGGGGACAGAGACATATAGGAAAAATGACGTGACAACCAGGGAGAAGATGTCCATCTACAAGTTGAGGAGAGAGACACCAGAGGAAACCATCCTGGCAATGCCTTGGTCTTGGACTTCACTGGACACACTTCTTGGTTAGGACAGCCAGCCTGTGGTGCTTCGTGATGGCCATCCATGCAGACCACTACAAAATTACCCTAAGGTTTCAACTCCCTCTTGTTATCCGCATTTTGGGGGTGGGCTGTTCTGTGAGAGTTTTCCAAAAGTTTTGCTTTCTATTTGACTTTGGGTCTTCCTGCCACTCCTCAAAGAGATGTCCCCTGAGGTTCTCCCTGCTGTGTAGGGCCATGACTTTCACTGTGCACTTCGCAATGTGTGTGGGCAAAGAGACAGGTTGATGTTCTTGATGTTCTTGATGTTCTGATCAAGCCTCGATCTCAGAGGCCCCACCACAACTATTCCTCCCCTTCTCACAGAGGTAACTTTTTGTTGCAAGTACCACGGGAGCTCCTTTTCTGTTCTCCTTCCCCAGGTTTTTACCCTGAATCCAGGTTATAGTTTTTGTCACTTTATCTCTATACATTAAGACATTTGTTCTTCACGGAAGATAAGAGGACATGGTTCCAACCAGTTTGGGCCTTGACTGATGTTCCTTTCTCCCAACCAGTTTTCTCCCAGTGTTTTCTCGGGCTTCTTTTCTTAGCCTGTGAGCATCTGGTGCAGTTTTGTGGCCGAGGAATCCCACAAGAGAGAATGAAGCCCACTTTCAGCTTTTGGCAATTTGCTAGAAAATGGTCACTGAATCATTGGATTGACTTATACTGCATTCAATGGGCTCTGTGCTAGGTAAGCAAATATTTGGGGTCCTGTTTCTCCCAGAAAGCCTCTGCTTCTTGATTGTAGCCCACTGTTTGCCTTGGAGTCTTGGAACTCTTGGTGAAATCGAGTTGAAAATGAGGAGAAGCCTCTAACCAACAGGCTACTGTTAAAATGCAGCTTCTGCCACTCAGATTCCCTCAGGTTCATACCACCCATGCATAGCAGTCGCCAGACAAAATGCAATTTAACAACAGGGTTTATTTACAAGTGTATATTAACAGGGAAAACAAAAAGTCCTCAATGCCACAAGTGGCCAGTTATCTTACCCTAATCACCATTTAGTCCAAAAGTCCCAAGCAAATGTCCAAGATGGTGCCCCTTTGCCTTTCCAAACCTGAGAGATAGGCATTCTACAAAGTCGTCTTTCTCTGGCATCTTCTCTTCTTTTCTTCTCCAGTGTTCTGTGCTGCTCTGCTTCTCCAAGGCTCTTTAAATTTCTTTCACAATTGCATGCACAAATCAACTTTCCAAATCTGCCACATTGCTGCAGCTCCATGTACTTCCTTTAGCAGGCCCGCCTTTGGCAGCATCTGACCAAATCCACCAGGCCTGCCTTCAGGAGACCCTGGTCACCCCCATCCTGCCATTCTGGCATCCTACTCCACACCGGCTACATCTCTGCCAGCCACTTGCCCACCATGGCTCCTTACCACCTCCAGTTCACTCTTCCAGGGGCTTCGGCTACAATGAGGCCATTGTTCTCTCAGTCCGCTATTCTCACTGTTCTCGTCTATGCCTCCTCCCCCCTTTTTATACACCCTCTCTTCCTGCTTCCCATTTTTTCTTGCATGGGGTCTTTCTCTCAGACTCCACCCACCAGGGTATTTTGACCCCAATACAATTTTTAAGTGCATCACTACCCTGTATCATTGGGGAGGCCACAGTAAGCCATTCATTTGGTTTTTTGTTTGTTTTTGAGACTAGGTCTCACTTTGTTGCCTGGGGAACCACAGGCTCACATTGCCTGGGGTACATGACTCAAGTAATCTCCAGCCTTAGCCTCCCAGGTAGCTAGGATTACAGGTGCATGCCACCACACCCAGCTATTTTTTGAGACTAGGTTTCGCTATGTTGCCCCAGGGAGGGGGGGGGGGTCTTGAACCCACAGACTCGAGTGATTCCTAGCCTCATCCTCGCACTTCGTAGTTTGCGACTAAAGGCAAGCGTCACCGTGCTGGGCCCAAGCCATTCATTTGTATCTTGTCTTACTATTGTCTTATTGGAAACGAGGCAACAACTCTTCTTTCAAGCTCTCTACTTATTAGAACTAAAACTAGATGTCAGCATTGACATTTTAATTAACACAATGCCCTAGGGAAAAAAGCAAACAAATCTGTGTCAGAGTTCCAGTTTGTCCTATTCCATGTGCCAAAAACCCAGAAACTGCAAAAGATGTTGCATTTAGAGCAAAGACAGAGTGCTTCCAAACACCATAGCTTTTGCCCTTTTAGCAGCTGCTGATCACAGATTGTGGGGTGGTTTGTTGTTTTCTCAGAGCAAACAAGTGCGGTTAGTAGGTGATTAACAGCGTGGGTTCCAGTTAGGCTTACAGATGTTCTAGTCCTTACTTCCTTGACCAACTGTGTTCTAACAGTGTTTATTCTTTGATTGTTAAACGGTAATATCTTACTTACAATTCCAATTTTGCTCACTTGGCTTCCTTTAACTTTAAAAAAAATGTTTTACAAGGTTGTCATTAGGAATAAAACAAGAAAAAAATGATTTCCAGAAACATGGAAAACTGTGCTTTCTATTGAAGGAAAGGCTAACCAGCTAGAAAACTAAATCTTTCTCTCTTTCATCAGCTTTTTGAGATTTCCATGGTAAATAAGCTATTTCTAGGATCAAATGCATTGTGGTTAGAGAAGATTTAAGAAAAGAGAAGTAAGATAAAGATTTTTATTACGTAGAGTTCAATTCTACAATAATTTAGAAATATGTATTAAAAAGCAGGAATTTTAAATTATTCCCCACATTCATTTTCTTTTTTCAAATTCAAGATCACTTTTTAAAAACCTTTGGCCATAGGAGCCAATTAGCAAGTTTTTTCAGTAAGAAGCCAGGTAATAAACACATCAGGATTGCTGACCACACAGTCTCTGACACCATTACCCCATTCTGCCATTGTTAACACAAGCCAGTCATAAACAGTAAGAATGAGTATGACTACGTCCCCATAAAAGTTTATTTCCAGAAACAGGCAGCCAGCCTGTGGGCCACAGCTTGCTGAACCCTGAGTTCAGAATAAAATGAAATAGCAAAGCTTTGCCAGCCAGAGGCAGTCCTACTTTCCAGAGTAATCACATTTGGTGGTTTCCTACTTGTTGGGTGGTTACACTCATAATTCTAGCTAATAGGCTTGTGACTTTTATTTCTTAACTTATTAATTTCACATGGCATCTTCTGCATTCTCCCACCTTTGAAGTAAAAGGAAATTGCCTCACTCGATATACCTCTTCCCTCCACTCCTCCCTACAACCTGCCTTTTAAAAACATCTGTAATTTATAATGTGTGTTACATATTTTTATATATTTATAACATGTGTTTACAATTTCTTTTTTTCTCTATAAGGTTTCTGTTTCTTTTTCCATGACAAGACCACCACTCCTCTGATCCTCTCTCTTCCATCACACTAGGAGACAATCTCCTCCCATCCTCACACACTACTGCCAGCCTCACCATCCCTCTGACAATATCCATGTGTTCATGTTTGCATTCTGTTTGTAAATTAGCTAAGTTGTTGGTATTTTGCCAGAAGTTAATTCTAAAAATTACAAACTAAGAAACAACATTTACCGTACTTTAATCATATAAATATTTGTCATTACAAAACCAGAAATTAGAGAAATAAATATAACACATTTGTACTAAATCCATCACTTGACAATGTCCCAATCATCACAGTCAGTGTGTATTATTTTTCCCTAACTCCAACAAATACTGAAAATTATATTGTTTTTTAGTTTGTAGTCTTATCCTAGAAATCCTGTACTCAATCTTCAAGAACTCCTGCTCTTTGTTATATTTCTGTAGTAACATATTCATGTTTCATAAAAGTAACATCTTCATACAGAATGCTGGGACTTCCATTTCTTGAATTATACCACTTTTCTCTGAAATCCATCCTTGTGTTTCTTGTTTTGGATCTTTTCTTTGTTTTTTTATTTTGTTTTTATTTTCAAATTTATTTTTAGTATTTATTTTAATTTACATCATTATCTACCCAGAGGTTCTCCCGCCATCTTATCACCCTTGAACCATTATCTTAGTTTTTTGTGCCCCTCCCACTACTGATTTTCCCCTTCCCCTTCTTATGCTCTATGCTTCAATTTTGCTAAAAAAATAGTTTAAAATTTTTTGTCTGTTTGTTTGTTCCCCCTCTATCCCCCCAAATAAGTGAAACCATTCAGTATTTTTCTTTTTCTTTCTGGCTTATTTCTGTTAGCCTGATTCCTTCTAGCTGCATCCATGTTGCTGCGAATGACATGTTTGTTTTCTTGATTGATGAATAATATTCTGTTGTGTACATATACCACAGTTTTCTGTGCCATTCGTCTATTTTGGGGCATTTGGGTTGCTTCCATATCCTGACTATTGTAAATAGCGCGGCAGTAAACATCCAGGTACAGGTATTGTTTTAGATTAGAGTTTTTGTAACTTTTGGGTAGATTCCCAGCAGTGGGATTGCTGGATCAAATGGGAATTCAATTTTCAGTAGCTTTAAGGGTCCTCCACACAGCTTTCCATAGTGACTGGACCAGTTTGTATTCCCACCAGACGTGTAAAAGTGTCCCTTTCTCTCCACATCCATGCCAGCTCTTGTTGTTGCCGGTTTTTTTGATATGGGCCATTGTTACTGGTGCAAGATGGTATCTTATTGTGGTTTTGATTTGCATTTCCCTGATGATTAGTGACATTGAACTTTTTTTTCATATGCCTATTGGCCATTTGTATTTCCTCTTTGGAGAAGTGTCTTTTTAGATCTTTCCCCTATTTTTTTGACTGGATTTTAGGTCTTATTTTTGTTAAATTGTGTGAGTTCTTTGTAGATCTTTGTTATCAGGCCCTAATCACTTGTGTGTCAGCGAAGATTTTTTCCCATTCAGTTGGGTTTCTTTTTGTTTTAGTTACTGTCTCTTTTGCTGTGCAGAAGCTTTTTAGTTTGATATAGTCCCAGCTATTTACGTTTTCCTTCATTTTTTTAGCATTTGTAGATGTGTCCTGAGAGAGGTTTCTGAAGTATAGGTCTTGGAGTGTTTTGCCAATGTTTTCTTCTATGCACTTTATGGTTTCAGGTCTTACATCCAAGTCTTTTATATATTTTGAGTTGATTTTTGTACATGGTGTGAGGGAATGGTCTAGATTCATTTCTTTGCACACAGCAGTCCAGTTTCCCTAGCACCATTTATTAAAGAGATTGTCCTTGTACCACTGCATGGTTTCAGTTCCTTTGTCAAAATTAATTGACTGTACACGTGTAGCTTTATTTCTGGGCATTTAGTCCATTGGTCTGTGTGTCTGTTTTTATTACAGTATCGTGCTGTTTTAATTATCATGGCTTTTAATATAATTTGAAGTTTGGGGGTGAAATACTTCCATTCTCTCTTTTTTTTCATCAGAAGTGATTTGACTATCTGCAGTCTTTTATTCTTCCACATGAATTTCAGTGATTTTTGCTCTATCTCTTTAAAGAAAGACTGGAATTTTTATTGGGATTGCATTGAATCTGTGGATTGCTTTGCAATGTGGCTATTTTGATGATGTTAATTCTTCTAATCCATGAGCAGGGGATGTCTTCTATAAGTTTCTATTTTTTTTTCAACAATGTTTTATGGTTTTCTTTGTATAGGTCTTTCACATCTTTTGTTAGGTTTATTCCCAGGTATTTAATTTTCATTGACACAATGGTGAATAGAGTGGTTTTTTTAAGATTTCTTTTTGTGTCTAGTTTTTTGCATATAAGAAAGTTACTGACTTTAGTGTGTTGATTTTGTAGCCAGCTACCTTACTGAACTGGTTTATTATTTCAAATAGTTTTTCTATGGATATTTGGGGGTTCTCTACCGAAAGAATCATATCATCTGCATATAACAATACGTTCATTTCTTCTTTTCCTATTTGTAGTCCTTTTATGTCTTTCTCTTGTCTTATTGCCCTAGCTAGGACTTCCAGTACTATGTTGAAAAGTAGTGATGAGACAGCGCATCCTTGCCTGGTTCCAGATCTTAATTGAAATAATTTTAGTTTTTCCCCATTGGGGATGATGTTTGCTGTGGGTATGTCACATATGACTTTTATTATGTTGAGGTATGTTCCTTTTATTCAGATTTTTTTAAGGGTTTTCATCATGAATGGATGCTGAACTTTGTCGAATTATTTTTCTGGTTCTATTGATATGATCATATGGGTTTTGGTTTTCTCCTTCTTGATGGATATATTGATTGATTTTTAGATGTTGAGCCATCCCTGTGCTCCTGGGATGAATCTCACTTGGTCATGGTGAATAATCCTTTGAATATCTTGCTGAATTCAATTTACCAGGATTTTGTTTAGAATTTTTGTCTCTGTGTTCATTAAGGAGATTGGCCTATAGTTTTCTTTCTTTGTGCTATCTTTTATTTATTTATTTATTTATTTATTTATTTATTTATTTATTTATTTATTTATTTATTTATTTATTTATTTATTTATTTATTTATTTATTTATTTGGTGGAATTCCAAGTTGCTTTTTCTTTTCTTTCTTTTTTTAAAAAATTTATTTTTGTTCATTAAATCACAACTTTGGTGAGTGATTTTGGGATACGTCCCTCTCCCTCTGATACCCCCTCCATTCACTCTAATCCCTCTCTTTGTTGTTTGCTAGTCTGTGTTAAGTCCATAAGTTTCTTTCTTTCCTGTGGCAGTGTCCTTTCGTTGGGTGTGTTCTTGGGACCAGGTGAACCATGTAGGTTTTCAGTGTTAACCTTGTGTTGGCAGCCAGCTTATATTTATTTGTGATCTGTCCATGTTTTCTTGTTGCCAGCTGTCATCTCCACTCCCTTCTGTGTTGTTCTGCTGTTTTACCATATCATTCTGGCATCAGGTTTAGGGTATCTCACCCCCAGCCAGTGTCGGTGAAGAAGTCTCTGTGGATTCAGGCATCTGTTATGGCCATTGTAAGTCATCTCCTCTGCCTCAGTTTGCAGCTTTGCTGTGGGACTGATGCCACCACTCTGGCTTTCCTTGCCTCTCCCATGGGGTGGGGAGGGGTGCCTTGTTCTCCCAGAAGGCATCTCCAAAATGAGATCTTGGCTCTTTCAGACCTGGTAAGCGCATAGGTGCACTTCATGAAATTGTTTTTCTATAGTTGTTTCTCTGGTCTCGCATGTGCTGGTTCTCTCAATAGTCCATTTCCTGTGTCTAACTCAGGCTTGTGGGTTGGATTTTACCTGGTCCCTCATCTGTTCTATGATGGAGCTTGTATTATTTATGTTCTTCCTCCTCCTGAAGATTAGCTGGGGTGAGAGTAAAGTGGAAGGGGAATTCCCTCCTCTCCCCTCCCACATGCCCATAGCTCCCTGTGTGGGGGTGGGGCCCAGATGGTTGAGCTTGTATCCCCAGTCCGCCTTGGTCTAGAGTCTGGAGGAAATATGCCCAGGCCAATCCAGGCTGCAGATGGCTGCCTTGTGCAACCATCTGCTGATGGATGTGGCTAAAACCCCACCTGGCCCCCACTCCTAGGCTCTCCAGGTGTGAGGGGCTTACCCAGGGGTTGTTGCCCCACTTACTGCCCGCTGACAAAGGAGGTCCACAGCCCAGGACCCTGGGGGGGGTCGACAGCCAATGAGGCTGCCTGCTGGCAGGCAAGACTGGGTCCCGCCCAGCCCCCACACTGGTTTCTCCCTGCGTGGGGGTGGCCCTGCTTGCTGGGATGGGTCCTCAGCCCCCCTTGGGCTAGGGGCTGGGGGAAACATGTCTCAACCAATCCTGGCTGCAGATGGCTGCCCTGTGCAACCATCTGCTGGTGGATAGGGTTAAAACCCCACTCAAGCTCCCCTCCCAGGCTCTCCAGGCATAAGGGGCTTACTCAGGAGTCCTTGATCCCCACTGGGAAGGGAGCGCTGATGTCTCAGGACCCTGGGTGGGCAGACAGCCCTTGAGGCTGCCTGCTGGTGGGCTTTAGGCCCTGCCCAGCCCCTGTGCAGTTTCCTCCTTGCAAGGGGGCTGGCCTGGATAGCTGGGCATGCGTCCCCAGGTCCCTTTGGGCTGGGGGCTGGGAGAAACATGCCTCGGCAGATCCAGGCTGCAGATGACTGCCCCCTGCAACCGTCCAATGGTGGATGGGGCTAAAACCCTACCAGGTCTCCATCCCTGGCTCTCCAGACATGAGGGGCCAACCCTCATGCTATGTTTGCTTCCTTTGGTGAAGGAGCTCTGGTGGCCCAGGGTCCCAGGTGGGCAGACAGCACATGAGGCTGCCTACTGGTGGGCAGGGCTTAGGGTTCCACCCAGCCCCCATGCTGTTTCCTCCAGTGTGGGGTGGGGCCTGATTTGCCAGGCATGCATCTCCAACCCCCCTTGGGATAGGGGTGGGGAAACATGCCTTGGCCAATCCAGGCAGCAGATGGCAAACACATGGGCAGGGTGCCCTTTGTTTCTGGGTCCCATTTAAGGGGTCCCCAGACCTTGACACCGCCTGCAGGTCAGAAACACAGTGGGTGCCCCTCCCAGCACTCACCTCTGAATTAGAGGAAGAGGAGGCGTGGAAGGACCGGGCATCCAGGGAGCTGGGTGGCCTAGCTCCACAACAGGAGCCAGGCAAAAATGCAGGCAGAGTGCCCTTTGTTTCCAGGTCCCATTTAAGGTGCCCAGACCCTGGCGCCTCCCGCAGGTCTGAGTTTTGTTGGGTGCCTCCTGGCACGAACCCCTGAGTTGGAGGAGGAAGGCGCAGGAGGGCAGGGCATCCAGGGAGTACCCAGCTCTATGACGAGAGCCAGGCAAAAACATGGGCTCTTTCTGCTATCTTTATTTGGTTTTGGTATTAGTGTAATATTTGCTTCGTAGAATGTATTCGGCAGTTTTCCTTCTTTCTCAATTTTTTTGGAAGAATTTTAGTAACAGGTGTTATTTCGTCTTTGAATGTTTGGTAGAATTCATTTGTGAAAGCATCTGGTCCTAGGCTCTTGTTTTTAGGGAGTGTTTTGATAACTGCTTCAATTTCACTGCTTGTGATTGGCCTGTTTAGCTCCTCTATTTCTTCTTTGTTCAACTTTGGGTGGCTGTATAATTTTGAGAATTTATCTGTTTCATCCAGGTTTTTAAAAATTTATTTGTTTACTTATTTGTTTGTTTGCATAAAGATGCTCATAGTAGTGGATCTTTCCATTGAAGTCATTGTTTTCCTTAGGCTATCTTTGTTGTCCTCTTATATCTAAGGATAAAAGCCCAACTGATTGATTTGGGGGTGTGTTGTGTGTTCCTCTGCACCTGTTTAGTCTATCTCTCCCCAATTCCCCTTCCAGAAAGGGAAAACCAAACCTGGAACAGGAAAGGTCATTTGGTAAGCTGAATGTTGGGGCTCATAGTCAGGAAAGAGATAGCTGCTCCCTCCCACCCCACCAAACCCAAATAGGAGAACTTTCCTCTGGGATGGAGCACTAACCTCTATACTGGGCTCTAACTTGAACCCCTGACCCCACCGCCATCATGCCACTGTGTAAACAAGACAGCTCTCCTCATTGAAGTAAGGTAGTATGAAGAGTTGGCATGGTGGGGGGTACTGGCTCATGGAGCTACAGTTCTAATTTCAGTCCCTCTTCCTACCGGTATGGTTGGTGCCCACAAATTCTGAGCCTGGAAGCTTTTAAGAACCAAGACAAAGGTTTTGTTTCCAGGCAATTTTTCTTCTGCATCCTCTGAACTGCAGCTTCTTCTGCTGTAGAATGTCAGCACATGTCACCCTGTCATCATATCCATTTTCTACCTCCCAGAATTATATCAAAACCTGATCTGCTGCTGGTACCCCCTTCTGTTCTCTTCCCTCTTGTGGAATTGCTCAATTTTATTCTTTATTTTATTTCATTTTACAGAATTCTCAGTGGAACTGTGGGAAGGAGTTAAGGTAAATGTGTACATCAGACTCTTCTTTCTTTTTTAAATCATCAGCTGGAAACCTAGAAAATCTTAAATTTTAAGGTACATTTCCTGACTGGTTGAAATACTGTGTAGAATTACCTTTGACACAGACTTAAACCAAATGTTTTATGCAAATATACAATATGGGTAACTTAAAGAGTTTCATATAAAAATTGCTTATATGTTTCATTGTTAGAGGAAGTAGTATTTTTATAGAAGAAATTTTTAGTGTTACTAACATTTGTAAAGGTCTCCAAGATACAATTTTAAACTAGCTTTCCACTTCTCCCAAGAGTAAGCTGTTTTCCACAGTTCTACATCTTCTAGAGGAATTCGAGAGAATACTAATAATCTACTGGGCAGAGCTGTTTACATCTGTCTTCCTATGTATTGATAATAATGGCCCTTTTATTGGCCATAAACTAGAACTGAGATTGACAGCTCGACCTGCAAAAGTGAGGAGAGAGCTTCAGGCTTACATGATCTGATCTTGGTGTCCCAAGAAAAACTCTGGGGATTGCCTTGAAGCCTCAGTCATCATTTGGTGATGGGTGGGTGTTTTCAGAACTGCCAGCTTGAAGAGTTCTTCCCTTGAGAGAAGTCCTTTTACCACCTCGATGCAGATAAGGAGTCCTTTAAGATATAGAAAGGCCTAATCATTTGACCCTCTGAGATGCAAGAAGCTGAATTCCAGAAGCTGTGTGTGATGCACAGAAATATGAGTCATTGGTTCCAAGAACTTAACATTCTCAAAGAAGAACTATTCAGAACAGCCAATACTAATGAAACATCTTTAAATTAATTGGATTCTTTCATAAATCCAAAGGGTAAATTAAATAGTCTGAAGCCAGTTGATTTGTAGTTCACATTTCTTCTAGAAAAACTCAACGACAGATTTATTATCACATTTTTGAAGCCATATGATTTAATGCTAAGGCCTTTTGTGGTTTTTAGTCACTGCCGTGATTGTTGAGGCCTTGGAATATATATACCAATATATTTTCCACAATATTTATGTCCTCAGTGCAAAAAGCATAAACATATTGCCAAGATGTTACTTAAAATAAGACACAAAGGACATGTTATTCTTTTTTATCCTGCAATTTACCATTTGAATATCATTTGCAAATTATAACTGTTCTGTTAGCACTTTATGGTAGTGCTGAGCTTATGGAATGAAAAGCAGCAATCTCACTCAGGGACCATCAGGCTGGCAGCTCTGTTTTAAAAAGACCAAAGCCAGAGACGCTCCCTAGTTTGCATTCTTTAACAGGAGAAAATGGACACTTGTTTAAACATTCAGTCACTTAGACGAATAAACGACCATGACTACCCCTGATAGTTGAGTCAACTTCACTGGATCACAACATGCCTGATGTCTGACTAAACATTCCTTATAGAATCATCTGTGAGGGTATTCTGGGAAAAGATTAACTTTTGAGTTGATGGACTGAGTGAAACACATGGCTGTCCCCAACGTGAGAATCATCCAATCTCCTCAGGACCTGAGTAGAGCAAAGAGGCAAGAGACAAGTTGGGTTTGCCTTCCTCTGCCTGACTGTTTGAGCTACCTTCAGTGCCCCTGGTTCTCAGACCTTTATCTGGGACTGGATCTTCTACCATCACTTTCCAGTGTCAGGATTTGAAACCACACCACTAACTTTTCTGAGTCATCAATTGTGGACTGCAGATTATGGAAATTTTCAGTCTCTAAAATCACATGAGCCAACACCTTTTAATAAATAAATCTTGATAGATAGGTAGGTAGGTAGAAAGATAGACCAATAGATTAGATAGGTTAGATAGATAGATAGATAGATAGATAGATAGATAGATAGATAGATAGATAGATAGATAGATAGATTTTATTCTCTTTATCTGGAGAACCCTAGCAAATAACCTAGTGATTTTTAATGTTGTATTTCAAAACCAATAGCTAGCCTGTCTGTACTCCTGTGTTTACCTCTGATATGACATTGGGAAGTTGTTCAGACTGATCATTTATCAGCTATCATTTCCCCTGGTAGATGAGAAAGTGTATTCTCTAAATGGTATGATCACTTGAAGTTTGGGGAGAGCTGTTGGGGGGAGAGCTATGGAAGTAGGTAGGAGCCCAGGGAGAGTGTTTCAATGGCTTCTACTTTGAAATCAGAAACAGGAACAAGATCATGTGTTTAATTTGACCTGGGAAATTGCTTCCATGGTTCTCATCCAGCTCTACAAAGATGAGCATGACCCATCTATGGTGAAGACTGGTCTCTAGTTCATAAAGAGGACTTCGAATGGAGTGGGGATTAGCACTGTCTTTCACTCTGAAGCTTCCTCTCTGAAGCTATATTTCAAGGCTTCTGAAGTAACCCCATCTGTAAAACACAGGTGATCATGGGCCTTCCCTTGACAAGCTTTTAGAATCTTATATTCTCATTACAACTAAACCACATCCTGCAAGGTATTTGAGAGCTAGTCCCACAGGGCAGTAGAGTTCATAATTGCTTCCTCTCTTGCCAGAGTACAGCCATCAGATGACTGACTGCCCAGTGTGGGTCTAGGATAGGCAGAAGAACAAGTTGGATATCCTTTTGCAGACTCCCAAGGTCATTGTCATCCCAGGGTACTCTGCAGATACTTGGTAAAGATCAGGTACAGATTTTTCCTGTCTGATTTGAATAACTGATTTGTGGTATTTGAAATCTGACAAGATCTGTCCTGCTTGGCACCTCACACAGCCCCAGATATTAAATCTGGAAGGAAAAGATGTTCTTTCCCATTCTCACTCTTATCACTCCCCTCAGGGATCCTTGAATTACTCCGTTAGGTCTCATACTAAAGGCTTTGTCTCAAAACCCATGTCTCACCTTCTCCCCAGAGCAGTGCATAGCCCAGGAGCTGGGATCCTTCCATGAAAAGTTAGGTCAGCACCTTATTATAAGTAACTAGCCTATAAGTACAATAATAATGATGATGGTGATAAATTAGAGGCTATGCTCCAAAGAATATATGTGTCAGCAGTGAGGGAGAGGCAGGCAGATTTGAAGGTAGGTTTACCCAAGGTGGGTCTGGGGAAAGTTGCTCATAGTGATCAGATTTTTGAGACTGGTTTGAGATGTGGTTGCAAAAGGTGTGGCTGACACTTAGGGAACAAATTGGCAGATGGCCCAGCTTCCCAGAGAGTTTGACATCTCTGAAAGTTCTCACATCTCCCCGAGGACATAGCTCACAGCATCCGGGAGAAACTGGCGGTGAGTCCAGAGGCCAAATATTTCCAACATTATGCTTTGTGTTCTAAGTGACTGGTTCATGAGTCTCAGAAAACTCATTTCATAGCATCATCTTTTGACAAATATTTACTGACCATCCACTGGGAACCAGGTACTGGATATGGACTTTGAGGAGGAGGTGGGAAGGAGACACTTGAAGGAAAGAAAGGAGAGATGAGCTCTGTGGCAGCAGGGTGTGTCCCTCCTCTGCAGTGACAGCTGTTGGGGGCAGTGAAGGACCCTGCAGAGGCAGAAAGAAGAAAGGATGTTCCCTCCCTGACTTAAGGGAGAGCAGCAGCAGAAGAAGGGTCTGCAATTGAGAGCCAAACTATAAGTAGAGTGAGTTGAAAGGCAGGGGCACTTTGGGAAAGAATGTTCAGGGGTTTTGAGTTTTTTCTAAAATCTATGAGAAGTTCTTTTCCATCAATGTGATATTACTGTCACCCGTATGATAACTGCCAGCTTTAGGCCCCCACCCCATAACTCTGCTCTAAACGCTGCCTGCCCAGCATCTCCAGAAGTCCAGGAACACCTGCAGACCTGGCTGTCTTCACTATATACCCATCTGTTCTTCCTTCACAGTCTCTGTGAGCGTGCACTCTAATAAGAAATATAGGCAGTCTCCAATTTATGACGACGTGGCTTTGCAAATTTTCAGCTCCACAATGGTGCAGCACTGCTACACATTCAGTAGAATCCACACTTCAAGTTTTGCATTTGGGGTTTTCCCAGACCAGCAATATGTGGGTGATCCTCTCTCCTGATGCCTGGCAGCATCACATGGAGAATAACTTGCATGCATGTGTTGCCAGTGTTTTCTGGATATTGTATTTTGCATTTTTGAACGTAAAAAGGCATCCACCTGTGTCTGAGATGCCAGCACTTAATTTTAAAATATATTCTGTGGTAGATGGTTTTGCCCAACCCTAGGCCAGTAAGTTTTCTGTGCACTTTTAGGGTAGGTGAAGTTAAATTATTGCTAGGTATATTAAATGCATTTTTGAATTACAGTGAATTTATTGGGAAATGAAGATCTGCATTTGGTCCTTGTTCTGTTTCCTGATATAAGAACTGCTAAAACCCTTATAATTTCCTGGGATGGGGGGGTGAAAAACCTGTCTTTTTGGTATTAATAATAATCTCTCTTTGCTGCCCCTTTGTAGGCTGGGGCTGGCTGCCAGAGGAGTTTAGCATGTGATGAGCAACTGCAATCTTCAGCCCCATCCACGGTCCTCCAGAGAGGAGAGCAAGGCTGGAGCTGGGGCTCAGTCACCCATGGACAGTTAGTTAATCTAGTTTGCAGAACTAGGTTGGGAACACATCAAGGTGCCAGAAGGGGGTGTGCCTGGAAAAGCATGGAGGTTCAGGACCCCTTCTCCCATACCTTGCTCTGTACTTCTCTTCTACTAGGCCCTACCTGAGTTGTAGCCTTTATAACCAATGGACAAATCTAAGTAAACTGTTTTCCTGAGTTCTGTAAGCCTTCTAACAAATTACTGATCCTGAGGAACGGGTCTTGGGGCAGCCGATTTATAGTCAATAAGTCAGATATATGGTATGACTTGCAATTGGTACCTGAAGTGAAGGTGTTGGGGTTCAGCGAGTGGGGCTCTTGGGTACCTCTGAGAAATTTGGCAGAGTCTCCTTTCAGAGACAATAGCAAGTTAAGTCAGGAAAAGGGCATTTGCATGCATACGCTAGGTGGTCTTAAGGCAAGAGCTGCATTGTAACAGACCACTGGTTGTTCTTATATATTGTCCTTTGGTGGGAATTTATTCCTTTGTGGGATTTTATCATTTTGTAGAATATATCTCTTTGGTGTCTCTTTGGGTTTGTTTTCTGTAGTAACTGATAATATCCTCTGCCTCCATCTCTAATTCCTGGCCTTGTGAAACTATAGCCTGCTTAACAATTTGTTAATAATCTACCTCTGATTTCTGGCCTTGTGAAATTCCCATCATAAATCTAACTAACTAAATTTCCATCAAATCCCATCCCCCCTGTGTCAAACTCTATCTGGTCCAAAATCATTTTGGGAGTTGAAAGGGGTAGGTCAGCCTTCTGTTATTGCTTCAGGCTGGAAGTAGGGGCATACAACTGTCCCTACCCAGGGATCTGGGTTGCAGACTCTTTAATTGTAGCCTCTGAACTGGTGGCTGGTCATTCTTGATGGTTCTAGAAAGAGGTAGTCAGAGTCCAAGGGGTGGGGTGTTTGGGCTAGCTATTGTCCCTCTTGGATAAAGAACCTCTAGGTGAGAAGGAACAAAATTAATAATGAAATTGAGTATTCAGTGTTCAAAGAAGAGAATGAGAAATTCAGTGATTAAGGGCCCCAGGAAAGGTGGTATCTATAGAAGTGCCCCATTGTGGGTACCCCAGGGGAGATTTTTTTCCTGAGGCAGGAGATTATGTGTTCACTCTGATTAAAATAACAATATTCCTTCCTTAGATAAAAGCATGTTCCCCAAGGGTAACAGCAATTAGATAACAATAGGCGGAGTCTCACATGAGATTTTTCATGGAACCTATTGGTACAAGGTTGAGAAAAGAGTAGGTAGAAATTAAAGGAAGATAGAAGAATTGCGGTAGAGATCCAATTTAAGGTTTGAATTGACTCTCACTTATTTTCTGGGTGGCCATTGCTTGCGCCATAATCAGCAGTCCTCTTTTGTTGTCTTTTGAAGTGGTATTTTATGTAGCAATAGCAATGGGCCATAACATTCCTTTGAGTCTAGAAAGATAAGGGAACTTTTGTTGTTGTTGCTCCAAAATGGAAAGGGTCCTACTATTGAGGCAATCTTGAGGGACTGAGCTCTTAACTTTAGAGTTAACTTTAGAATTAGGGTAGGGATCACTACCCTAATTCTAAGTAGGTAGTGTCAAAGCTAGATTGAATTATAGAATACCCAGCTAATGTCCTGAAATTCGGAGAATTGGTTGATGTGAGGAAAGCCTCACCCATTGTTACCAAATCCCCTTTAAGATTAGGATCCATTTGCTTACTATTACAGACATATCTTGGTTAAGTGGAGGCGCCATTTTACCTGCCCCCACTCACATGTAGCCACCTTCGACTGCAATTCCAGAAGATCCCAACTTCCTGATCTGGGGACCAACCAGGAACTAGAGAACTAGGATAGCACTGTAGCTGTCCTGGAAGCCAGGTGGATCTGCTCACTTTCTCCTGTAGCCCATTCGCACTACAGTAGTAATGGCACTGCTAGAAAAGAGTCTTGGAGATATGTAGAGGCACTTGAAAGAAATGCACGGGTGGAAGACACTCAGGGAGCCTGTTTTCCTCTTCCTTAGAGACAGTGGCAGCTGTTGTCCTGGATTCATGGTGTATTATTTGATTCTCTCCTTTTGTCACAGCTCTCCAGGACCTGCTTTTCTCCCATCTTGTGATTACCTGTCAGAGGAGCCCAAGACAAGTTTTTGTACCTAAGGAGCCACACTTAGGGCTGTTCTTTTTTGGCTGAGCACGGGGTGTATGTTTTGAAGTTCTTATTGGCAAACTGTTACCAAAAATATCTTTTTTCTTTTTCATCTTCTAGTGCACACTAATTCTGCTAAAGATCTGTCTCAATGAGTCAGCTTCCTTTGTGTGTAGTGGCTCTGGATCCCTTTTAGACAGCATGCACCCCTTAATAGTTTGGGGTCCTTAGACACTCATCAACTATGCTAACATGGTGAACAAATCCAAAAAATTTAGAAACCAAGGTTCAATTTAACAAGGCAAGAACTTGTTGTCTTATAAACAATAGAGAGGGAAGAACACATGTTCAAAAAAAAAAAAAAAGACACCTCCTTGAGCTTCAGGGAGGGGCACCCTTTTATTTTGCGGCTAGGGGGCTGGTATGTGATAAATTCAGGGTGGAAAAGTTCTCTAAATGTATTGGACTCTCTGGTACATATCCCTTCCCCTGCACAGCAGTTGGTTGCCATCTAGGGAAAACCACTGGGTCCTATTCTGTGATTACCACTCTCTTATATCACATTTGTGAGGAAAGACACATCTTGGTGCAAATAATCTAGCTCACAGGTACAAAATCCCTCCTTTTTTGAAATCTACTCCTACTCTAAGTCAGAGGTCATTTTTCTTCATTTTCAATGTCAGAAATGTTGTGAGTGGAATCCATTTAGATGTCTTATTTCAATTAATGGTGCCTCTTTGCCTGGGGGCTTCTGGCAAGCAGGATTGTCCCTGGTCCCATTTCTCCCATCTTCCACATTTATGAAATGTTCAGAGTCTGTAGGTTCCAGCTCTACAATCGATTATAAGTGCATTCAGTTCTATGTCCACTTTAAACAACCTGCTCCAGCCTGGCTTTCCTGGGATCTCTTCAGAAGCTTTCTTAAAAAGGTCTTAAATAGTGTTTAAAACTCACATTTTAAGCTTATAGATTTCTTGATGTGAAGGATATACTAGTGAGAATGGAGATGAGAGATCATTTCTATGGACTATTCCTTCACTTGTTCAATTAATGCCACAAAAACATAAGCTTCTGCTGTCAGATAGGGGACACAGGGTCGTATACAGATAGAAGGTGATAATGGAGGCCGTGAGAGTGCTGGGCAGCCTGGACAAGGCACAGGGAGGTGAGGATAAGGGCAGAGCCCCTGAAGGACTCTGGGAAGGGGAACTTGGAGCTGGTGGCCAAAAGGGAGGAGGAGGCCTGGGTTCCATAGGATTGTGAATCTGATACCTCTGGGGATCCAGAAATAAGGTGAAAATGAGCAACAAGGAGATGAGAGAGACTTTCTGGTGTGGGAAGCAGAACCAGACTTTGATATCAAAGAACTAAATGGAAGTGGGAAAGTGGACAGTGAGAATGATTGACAGCAGGAAAATTGAGTGTTAGATCTGTAGAAATTCTGTGAGCCAGTTATCAAACATAGCCAGCATTAAATATTAAAATATGGGAAAGTGGGCAAACTGGGCAAAAGGGGAAAATTATATGATGATGGATGAAAACTAGACTTTTGATAGTGATCATAATGTAGTCTTCCACAAATGCTGATTTATAATGCTGTACTCATGAAACCTATGTAATGTTAAAATCCAAAGTTACTTCAATAAAAAAATTACAAAGATACTAGATTCTAAAATATTAAATTCTGTAATTTACAGTTAAATATATTATATGAAAATCACAGGTAATAAATACTCAAATCTCATCCCTTCCTGTGTTATCCCATGTTACTAATTGTTATTCTCTTGAGTTTGTTTATGTTTACTTTACCTAGTTTGGCAGTCATACTAATTGATGATACACATTTGTGCATCTCTTCCAACTTGGTTATCACATTAGCAACTTGAAATTGGCCATGATAAGAATATTTACCATAGATCAGCAAACTCTGCAAATTAAAAACTTTAAATATTCTCAGAGTTGTTAAACAGTTCCACTGGGGTAGTGAGCTCAGAGTACTTGTGAAGAGTGTAATGTCATTTTAGCAAATGGAAGGCCAAAATAACAGAAAATGCAAAGAGCTTTGAGGGCTTTATATCAGGAAGTGAGGACAGTATTTTCTGGTGATTTCCATTTTTCTTTGTTAACTACGGTGTTTCATGCAACAGTCATCTGCTGAGGAGAGGGAGTCCAAAGAGAGATGCACAGAACCAGGAAAGGATGGAAAAGTAAGAGTGCCAGACAGAGCAGTGCAAGCAGTGGCCAGGGCCCTGCAAAGCAGTGAACAAGGATGGTGGGAGAGAGTGAGTAAGCACATGCTGGGAGAGTGGAGGGCAAGGAGAAGTGTTTCAATGTGAGATTTCAGAGCTGCTCATTTTGAAACCACATGAACACTGACCACACACAGCCACTGTTGGGAAAATGGGAAACACCAGTGCTCGTGGAGATGAGTACCACCCTCATCTCCCAACATCCTGGTGAAGAAGAAAAGAACAAATAGAAACAATTACTTCTCTGATTAGGAAAGTAATATATTCATTGTAAAATATTTGGAAAATGCAAAAAAAAATTAAAAATTGCCAGTAATTTTATCACTTAGATATAAATACTTGTAATGTTTTACAAGTATTTATTGCAAGTATTTTTTGCAAGTATTACATGCAAACTTTTTTTCAGTTTTTACAAAATTGGGGTAATACTACAGAAAGTACTATATTCAGAAAGTACAGAAAGTACTATATACAGAAAGTAATATATTCATTGTAAAATATTTGGAAAATGCAAAAAAAAATTAAAAATTGCCAGTAATTTTATCACTTAGATATAAATACTTGTAATGTCTTACAAGTATTTATTACAAGTATTTATTGCAAGTATTACATGCAAACTTTTTTTCAGTTTTTACAAAATTGGGGTAATACTACAGAAAGTATGTAACACTTAGAATCATAAACCACTTAAAATCATAGCCAGAGGCTAGACTGGGTAGAATGTTCAGAAAGGAGAAACCATTTCAAGATGGTGCTGGAGAGGCTGGTGGACAGGCTCATTTAGGGGCTTGAGTAGAATAAGAAGCTTATTGTGCCAGAGAAGCCCACTGAAGACTACACAAGTCATACAACATGACCTCATTTTTTTTTCTCCATCCCTCCACAGGCTGCCTGGCAAAGCAAAAGTATAGAGGCCCATCAGATTCTTGTAAAAAGTCATCCAGAGACTGTGGTGATGTCCAGTATGGGAGGTTAGGTAGATGCGCATAGACTCCAGATGCATTTTGAAGATGGAAGTGAAAGAATTCACTCAATAAGTGAGAACTGGACGTGAGGAAAAGAAAGGAATTCAGGATGCCCCTTGGGGGTCTGTCTTGAGCAAGTAAATGACTGTGCTGCCATTATCCTGAGATGGAAGGCAGGGGTGTGCCTGAGAGGTCTGAACTTTGACAGGGAGATATTAAAGACAGCTCTGGAGTCTGGATCTGAGAGGAGGGTCTTGGCTTGAAATATAAATTGGAAGTCGCAGAGCTGACTTTTTTTCAGGTCATGAGAATGGAAGAGATGGGGAGAGAAGAGCAAAGCTCTCACAGCAGCCTGCGTGACACCAATATTTTGAGACTGTGAGTGGCTGCAGGCACCCACCATCATCAGAAGCTTGAAACAGGAAAGTCTCAGCAGGCCTAAGAACTAGAAGTGTTTGCATTTTACCTTCTTTTACTTCTGCATTCAGTGAATGATTTTAAAAGAGAAAAAAAAAATGCAAGAAGGTGAGTGAGCAAGGATCACAGGTCAAACACATCCCTCCAATTCTGGTGAGATAATCCAGCATCTGCCAAGTCTGAACTGCGCAAATGGTCACCTACTGAAAGGACAAAGGCAAAACCTGTGGCATCAAGTCACAAATCAACACAGGTGACAGAGTGGGAGCCAGAGGCCAGCCTCTTCCTCTTCCTCTTCTGTTCGTATTCTTCATGTTGTCCTCTTATCCTAATAATTTATTCATTGTGTGCCAAATGTTCATTTTGTTATAATTTGTTTATTGCTATTTCTTTATTGTCATCATCACATTATATTTTTACACATGGGAACCTATGGGGGACATCTTTGTTTATTAGTTTATAACTGAAAATGAATATTTTATATATAGAAACATTTAAAGCAGATAAAAAAACTCTTAACCCAGTTTTATCTTAATACAAAAGTTTTATTACTAATTCTCAGTGCCTCTAAGCACTGTACAAACAATCCTTGAGGATTAGTATTATTAATTATTAACAACCATTAAATGAGCATAGAGTTTGATTCTCCCAAAAGTACATTTCATAACGGGAGCAAGAAAACGGCCTCTGCTGTCTCTCAGGTTTCCTGCTCAGACAAAGCTAAAGCTGGTCTAGGTGTCTAGGTATCCCAGAGTAGACCCACCTACTGCCCCTGCAGGACACCCCAGGGTAGGGTACCCCAAGATAGGGCACTCCAAGCCTAGGACATTCTCTTGGATAGAAGGATAAACCCATTTCCCAGGGATATCCTGGCAGGGATACATATTCCTCAGCATTCCCCATAAGCTGGAGGAGACTGTGTTTGGAGCTTGTTCCCTGTGCAAGGACTAAACTATGTCTCCCTAAATTCTTGTGTTGAGATTCTATGCTTTCCACCTCAGGATGTCACTGTATTGGGGATACAACCTGTAGAGAGGTAATTAAGTAGAAATGGGGTTGTCGGGTACACACGTGTCCAACATGACTACCATGCCTTGAGGAACAGGAGATTAGGAAGCAGACACCACAGCAAGGAGATGACCATCTGCCAGTCAAAGAGAGCAGCCTCAGAAGAAAGCAAACCTTGATCTTGGATTTCTAGCCTCCAGAACTGTGAGAAAATAAAGCACTGTAGTTGAAGCCACTCAACCTGTGGTATTTGTTACAGGTATTTGTTACAGGTATTTGGTAAACAAATCACAAACAGATTTGTTTATCAGCACCTATTACTTCTACCATGCTTGGTACCTTTGTTAATATTCTACTTCCAGGGTAGCCAGGTTTGCATGGTATAGATACTTCCATATTCTCTTTTTGAAAACATGACCTAGGCAGCTGGGCTTTAGAAAGTCTTACAGCATAAGAAATTGTGAATAGCTTAATATATTACCCCAGTCATGGTAGTGATCCAGCCCAGGAATGAGAAACCAATGGAGATTACTTTGAACCTATCAAGCACCTTTCAGCCTAGAAGCCATAAGGAAGCACTGTCCCCTGCCCCCATGCACCCAAAGCCATGCCTACATCCTGTCTTGCTCCTGGGCTGTGTTTATAACAGTCATCCAGCCCCAGGTGAACACTGTTTCTTCTTTGAATTCATTTTAATTTGACCCTATGGTTAGGGAGTTAAATACTGGCTGCTACTATTGGCCCCTCAGGGTACTGAACCTCATTACCTGAATCTCACTAGTGAGAGTAATTGGGGTCCAGTAGTAACAGGAGAGAGGCTTAGAGGAAGGGCCTTTTCCCCTATGCCCCCTGCAGGCTGGAATTGGGGTACCCTCTTCCCATGAGTAAGAGGCATGATTAGTGTTTATTTGAAGTATAGTGATTTTTTAAATATTACACATGTGGGTATAAAGAACACAGGGAAAGAAACTAAAAGTTATTTGCCTTGTGAGAATTTCTTCCTCTAGCCAGGGCCACTGAGCACCAACAAAGTAATCCCAATATGGAGAAAATGCATTTCAGAAAGGGTTCTGAATATTACACTTTTCTTCACTTAGTTATGTCAGTCAGGAAAAAGTATTTTTAGACATAATGTACTGGACCCACCCTTCCACCCAAAATAAAGTCTGTTGAATGAAACCATCACAGCCTTGTCAAGTAGACCTGGCCCAGAAGCAGGAATGGGGTGGGGGTATCCTGATGATTTAAGGGACAGAAAGGAGGAATCGCCTTTTGTCCAGATTGTTGGCTCTGCAGATACTGGGAACAGCTGGTGCTATTCTTATTCCAGGATGTCAACAAGTAACAAAGCTTCTGTGATCCAGGTGCTGAGGTCACCAGACTCAAGGAGCCAAACTGAGCAGAGGTAGCAGCAAGATGATCGTTGCCCCCTGCAAAGAGGCCTTCAAAGATAGAGGACAGGTGAATGGAACCAAAGAGTCCTGCCCGGTTTTCTTCTGCATGCTTTACCCAGAAATCCTCAAGAACAATATAGCTTTCAGGTGCAGAATGGGGAGGTAGGTGAGCCCATGACATAGGATCTTTGAGAGTTCCCTTTTCTACTATCAAAACCATGTAATGGGGGGAACAACAGAAAAGATTAGAAATTCAGCCTCTCCAGTCTTGTAATGGCTTCAATTGTTGAAAAGAAAAAAAAAAAAAAGATACTGTAAGTATAGCTCTTCCTCAACATAAGATGGGTAACACCCCAACTAGCAATTGTAAATTGAAAATATCAGTAAGTAGGAAAAGCTGGCAACACAGTGCCCTATAGAGTTTTTGTTGTTTTCCCAGGAGAGCATGTGCCTGAGTGTGAACTCAGAGCTCTACTGTGTTCTACATCAAGACAGTTCCACTGGCCTATCACTCATTTGGAAAATGCAAAATACCATTTTTGCTAAATGCAAATCACTGTCCCATCATAGTGGAATAGTCATTATTTGATGGGTAAATGAGTTGGTCAGGCTTTTTACATCACTGTCAGTGGTTATCACCTGTAGCCATGTACATGTATAAGTGGGCACACCTGAGCCTTCAAGAGGGTTAAAAGTGGGGGCGTGGGAGCACACAATACGATCAGCACTACTATGATTAAGAGGAGCAGTGTGACTACAGAAGATGCAAGAGATACCTCAGAGAAAGAGCGGGAAGATTCATGGGGAGATTGAATCTTCTGGGAGATTGGGCTGCCTGCCTACCTCTCAGGCCCACTGCCTAGCCTGTGCCTACCTTGTGCCTGTGTATCTTATTCCCTGAGTGAGCGTCAAAGCTTGTAAAATCCACCAAGAACTGGAGGCTCTCTTCCATCTGCTGGAATTGGAGATAGGGAATCTGTGCCTGCATGCTTGCCTTACAATACTGAGCACTTTTTCTGACTTCTTGAGTTGTTTTTATGTTTTTTCAATCTATTCGTGTTTTTCTGGTTTGTTATGTAGAATGAGTTTAAACTCCTTGCTTAAGTTAAACTATATCATATGTATGATTTGATGGACCAAACCTAGAACTTGTAGTTAATGCTTTACTAATCTTATAGGAGCTGCTATTCCCAAAGCCATGATAAATACTATATTTTATGTTCCTAGGGAGGATTAACTAGTGAGGGATCCATATTGCTAGGATTAGGCATTTCCTTTGTTGGGAACTATTTATAGGTATGTATTCTCAGGTAGGAAGGCTTAGAAGAGTCTGGTGAAGTCTTCTCAGTGTCTCTGTCACCTCAAGAGTCACTCCTTGATTAAATCTAGAGACAATCCTCTTTTTAATTCATGCAACATCCTGTACACTGTACCTTTTGCAGTGCATCTTACTGTAGATATGGGGACCATAGGACACTGCTGTTTTCTTTCTTTCTTTTTTTTTTTGAAACTAGGTCTCACTCTGTTGCCTGGGGAACCGCAGACTCACATTGCCGGGTGTACCACAGACTCAAGCGATCCCCAGCTTCAGCCTTCCAGGTGGCTGGAATTACAGGCATGTGCCACCATACCCAGCTATTTTTTGAGACTATTTTTTGTTGCCTCGGGTGGGTCTCGAATCTGTGGATTCAAGTGATTTCTAGTCTCAGTCTCCCTCCCTAGGCTGGGATTAAAGGTGTATGCCACCGTGCCCAGCCTTGCTGCTTTCTTAATAGACAACCTAGACATTGAAGGGACATGGGCTTTGGAATCACATTTGTTTGATTTTGTATCCCAGACTTTTGGTTTAAAATATATGGCCCTTGGCAAGTTAGTCTTCCTGTGCCTCAATTTTCTTACATCAAAAATGGGATGATAATGGTAAACCCCATAGCAGTCAGGTGAGGATTAAGTGAGTTGGTTCATTACCTTATGAGCAGTTGTGTGAACCTGGCTTTCCTCATATGGACCATGGGGCTGTTGTTAAAAGGAAGAAATGAAATACTGAACATTAAGCACATGACACATAGTAGATGCTAAACTAATATTTCTTTTCCCCTTCAACTAATTTGGGGAAGTTGATCTTTCAGTAACGCCTTATCTGGCAGGAACAGTCACGAGTACCCTTGGTCTTACTAGTTCAAATACAACCGAGCAGGCAAAGTAGCCACAAAGGTCATGCTCTGAGGAGTGTGGTTTTATTTGTAAGAGCACTTTCACTTAAAGTCTCCTGCTTTTTCCTTTCCCAGATAGAAGTTCTTTGAACGATTATCATGAGTCAAATGTGACTACACAAAGTGACCACATTCAAAACTTCGTTTCATTTAATCCTAACAACACTGCAGGGTAGATATTGCCATTGCTGTCTGACAGATGAAGAAACTTCCCCATGAAGAAACCCAGGCTTACAGGGGCCAAAAAACTTGTTCAAGGTCACACTGATGGTCATTATTCCATGCCTTTTAGACTTCTGGGTCAGACCTTGAAAAGTTGAAATTTCCAGAACCAGAGCAGATGAGAAGATGACCTGTCACAGGTGAGTACAAGGACAGGACAGAAAACAGCAGAGGCATCACCTATTGTGACCAGGTTCCCTCAGGATAAAGAATCCTTCAGAGATGAGAAGGGGCTTAGCATCACCAGTTCCTAGCCACCTTCTTCATCCTCACTCAGGTGTTATCCCTTTCTGCTTATCAAAAATTGCCAAGCTGGTTTTTAAAAATAGTTTTATTGAAGTGTATGTCACACACCACACAATGGACCCACTTTGAGTGTTCAGTGCAGTAGTTTTAATATATTCACTGAGTTGTGAATCCATCACTGCAATCAGCACAACACTGTCACTGCCCCTGCAATAGCCCCCCAGCCCTGGGTGATCATAAATCCGCTCTGCTCTCTGTCATTACAGATGTGCTGTTCTCGACATTTCATATGAATGAAATCATGTACTTTATGAATGACTTCTTTAACTTAGCAAAGTATTTCCAAGACTTGGTTTTAAAATCAATAAAAAATGTTTTATGGTCCACATATTGTACTTGGCACAAAGTAGAGATGTTCAATAAATACTTACTGATTTAAAATTGATCATAAATGATCATCCTGAGTCACAAATAAAAGTTATATTCATCACATTCTTTAAGGAAGCAGAGAAGTAAAGGATGTGTTTTTTCCCTCCCTTTCAAAATTAGATAAAAAACTAAAATTAGTGCTTACCAGTATCTCAAGTGCTAGAAACTTGGCTTCTAGAGTGACTTGCTCTTGGAGACTCCAGATAGTGACTCTTTTACTATATTGTGTGTTCACCCCATTTTTCATCTACCTAATTATTTTTTTAATCATTAAACATACCTTGTGGTGTCAAAATTCATCCTCTGTAACTGTAACTATTGATTTCTGGTCTCTTTTCTATTTTATTGGCTCTGTATGTTAGTATGTTCTCAGCCCATGCTGGGTCATCTCTTTTATTCATTTATTCATGTTCCATCTTCTGTCATCACTGATGAATCTTACTATTTTTTAATTTATGTTTTATTCATTTTTAAAAAGTTCTTACATAGATAAATGGTTGCTGGGATGCCTTTCCTCCCTGGCCCCCACCCCCTGATGGCCCATGCGTTCGCTCAGACTCCTCTCTCGTTGTTTGATGATATATGTTCAGTCCATGGATCTCTCTTCCTTTTCTGTGGTTGTGTCTATTTGACAGGTGAGGGTCTGTGTTCCTGGCACATGGTGTTCTGTGCGTGAAGGATTGTAGTCTTAGCTTTGCATTGGGCAGCCTGTCCATGCTCATTTGAGGTTTAACAATGTCTTCTCATTGCTGGCTGCCCGTTCCAGTCCATTCTCCCTGCATACCCATTGCCTCTTCACCCTGCAGCTCTGCCTTCTGGCTTAGGGGGCCTTGCTCCCAGTCGTTTTCTGTAATGAGGTTTCTCGGAGAGGGTAGGCATCTACCCATGGCCTTTGGGGGTCATCTCCACTCTCTCCGTTTGCAGATTTGTTGTGGAGCCAATCCCCCATCTCTGTAGATCTCCTCTCCCACGGTGTGGGGAGGGGCTCCTTGTTGTCTTGAGTGGGATATCTCAAAATGGGGTCTTGGTTCATCCATTCCTGATGAGGTTGTAGGAGCATTTCTGTGATAGGTCTTCACCATGGTTGCTTCTCCACTCCACTATATTCTATGATGATCCTTCTCCTGCGTCCTGCCCTGTTGTATTGGTAGGATCCTTATCTGGTCCCTCACATGTTCTGTGTCTCTGTTTACAGTGTTTGTGTTTTTCTTATTCCTTCTGAGGACTAAGTGGAGTGAGAGTGAAATGTCAAAACCATCACCACCACCACCACCACCCCACACACACCCTTCACACCACACCACCCTGTATTCCCGGACCCTGAGTGGATTCTACCTTGGCGCCGGTCTGGTCCAGGTCTCCTGCGCCAAACTCCGCGACCCTCTTACCAGCCAGCTTGATGGCCGAGGGTGCTCGGTGGGTGTGGAATGGGTGCTGCGGCCAGCCAAATGCTGTTTGGCAGATGCGGACACGTGCCGATCAGGGCACACGGGGCTCCCACAGGTCAAGATGGCTAGAGCTTCCCAAGCCAGTGTCTAGGCCCCTCCTGCCATGGAGATGTAAGCAGAAGGAGCCCCAGTGCCCATGGAGTGTGGTAGCTGCTCGTTGAGGCCATCACTGATGGATCTTAAACTGGCCCAAACCTAACTTTTGAAAACATTCTTGTATGTTTTCTAATACTAACATTTTGACCCATTTTTCTGATTATGGAATGACTTTAAACTCCTGAAAGTTAATATGGATCATTATACACAAAATCTTTGATTTATCAAACTTAAAATCACTTTACTAATCTGTTAAGATTTATTATTCCCAAAATCAAAGTGAATAATATTTTACGTTTATTGGGAAGCAGTGAGGGATCCACAATAACCAAGATTAGGTATTTTCTTTTGTGACAATTCTGAGTTATTTCCAGCAGTTTCTTATCAGTAGTTTTCTGGCTTGCGCAGACCCACCCACTCCTCACTTTCCCCACTACCCCCTCTCCTGGCTTCTCCACGCCTTGTTTCCACTCAACCCAACCTCCCCTGCCCCCATGTCCTTACCTTTTCTACAGTCTCCCAGTGCTGCTGTTTCTAACTAATTCTAAGTGGCAAGCAGCCAGAAACCACATCCACCAAGGGCAGAAGTCAGGTCTAGAGCAGCTTCCCCTTTGGGCTGACCCAGCATCTAACCATGTGTGGAAACTTCCTCATTCTTAGAGCTTTGTTGTGTTTCATCCCCAGGGCTGACGAGTCTCCCATCCTCAGGGCTGCTCCTCTCCAGAAACTATGCTCACTCTCAACTTTCTGGAGCCCTACCTCCTGACTACAAAAATTGGGAAATCTTGCATACAGTTTCATAGAAAGATAAATAGTATTCCCAGATGTACCTGAAACTCATCCACTCTCAATCTGTTACTTTCAAAAAACGCAGTTGATCATTTGATTTTAAAGCCAGATGGTACACAAATTATTACTCACTATGGTAGTCATCAACAATTGTTATAATCTTTCAGAAGGGTGATCTAGTAATATGTCAAAACCACTTAAAGATCCTGAGAATTGCTCCTTCCCTCCAAAGAATTTATTCTAAAGAGATCAACAGATGTGCACCCAAATTTGTGTATAAAAATATGCAGAATATAAGAAAACTTAGAAATAATATAACTATCCAAAAATAGAACTACATAAAATATGGCATATCAATATAGTGGAATATTAAAAAACCATTAAGTTATGTTTCTGAACAATGTTTTTCAAATAAGAAAAAAAATCTCCAAGCCTTTGAAGAATCTTTTTAAAATAAATATATAAATGAAAAGTGGTACATATTTTCTATAATATTACCCCAATTTTGTAAAAATAAAAAAAATGTTTGCATATGAACATATTTATGGAAAACACAAAAATATTAACAGTATTTATATCAACGTGGTTAAATTACTGGTAATTTTTTAAATTATTTTTGCATTTTCCAAATATTTTACAATAAATATATTACTTTCCTAACCAGAGAAATAATAATTTTTATTTGTTAAAAAGAAATTAAGTAACAAAAAGGGCAAAAATGAACAGAGGGCCTTGCCTGTTTTTATTGTTGTTTTTGGTTTTACCCTCTGCATTTTCATTTATGTAGAAAAAGAAACTAGCATTTATCATGTTACAAATCTAACTCCTTCCTGTAGCTCTGGGAAGCATGTATTTTTTTCCATTTTGAAGATAAGGAATAAAATCACAAAGGGTTGAAAATCTATGATGTGAGTGTTCCAAAGTTGTGTTCTTCTTGTGATACTTTTAATTTGCATCTTATTCTGTCCCCAAACTTTCTGATTTTATCAGAATAAAATTCCTTTTGGTACAAAGATACTTTTCCATAAAATTCTTGTTGTAACTTTCTTTAGTTAAGATTTTACCTATAGAGTACCTCTTCTTTAAACAACTGTATTTTTAAAAAAGTCTCATTGGTCTAAATAAATCAATCAACTGCAAGTTCAAGCAAGCTGAATATAACATTTTTGCATGTGTCTTCTTTGTAAATAAAAGTCTGACATATAAATCTTAGAGAAGTTACAGTTTCTTTGTGAAAAGGTTAACAGAACTACCATCTCTGGTGGTAAAGATGCTCACGGCTGATGGCAGTGAATTCTACCTGTCCAGGTGAAGGCTGACAGGTTACAGGAGGCCCCAGAAAGGGGCTGCCAGGCCTGAGAACTTTGATGTGTGACTCCAAAGTCCATATATTTGTGAAAATGGTTCATAACCAGCCATATCTCATGGTTTTGAGATAAAAATATGCAGAATTTTTATATTAAGAAAACTTAGAAATAGTCTAACTATCCAAAAATAGAACTACATTTTGCTCTTTGCATGTGTAGTTGCCCTGCTCCCACTGTACCCTAAATGGAGGCTTAAGAGGAACTGAGCAGACGTGCTTGAGGGGGACATGGTTCAACTATTATTTTTCAATTTTTATAATAAGTAAATGGGACACCAAAGTAGATGACCAATGTGTCCAAGGTCTTGCAACTCTGAGTGCATCAGCATCGCAGAGCTGCTCCGTTTACTGCAGCAGTTTTGTGTGTCTGCCACATGGAGCACCTGACCTGTGGCTGTGTCCAGAATATGAGCTGTCAGTGCTAAGAATGCCACAGGCTTTGAAGACACTCTGGAAACAGAATAACAAGTAGTTAATTCATAAGTTTTATGTTGATTATAATTCAATTGATTGTTTTGGATACACTGAGTTAAACCACCTTACACCAGTAAGAATGGCCCACATCCAAAAAACAGACAAGTGCTGGCGTGAATGTGAAGAGAAAGGAACACTTTTACACTGCTGGTGGGAATGTAAACTGGGCCAGCCACTATGGAAAGTAGTGTGGAGGACCCTCAAACTAACGAAAATGGAACTACCATCTGACCCAGCAACCGCTCTTCTGTGAATCTACCCAAAGGAGACGTCAATGTGGGTACAAAGGGACACCTGTGCTCGGATGTTTACTGCAGCACTATTTATAACTGCAAGGACCTGGAAACAATCCAAATACCCCATGACAGAAGACTGGATGAAAAAGATGTGGTATATAGACACAATGGAATATTATGCATCAATTAAAAATGACAAATTTGATGATTTTTTGGTAACATGGATGTACCTAGAAGAAATCATATTGGCAGAAAAAGTCAGAAGGGAAAAGACAGAAACCAAATGGTTTCACTGATATATGGACAATCAAACTAAAGTACACAACTGGGGGGAGGGGACCAGCTGGAGTGGCCAGGGAGGGGAGGTGGTGGGTGACACCCAGGGATCACAATGATGTGAAGTATGTATATATATATATATATATATATATATATATATATATATATATATATATACATACTTCACACACACACACATATATACACATACATACAAATTATTTAAATAAATAATAAAAGATTAAAACTCATTTCACCTTTTTACCTCTTAGAAGTGTGGTTGTATCTTTAAATGCATTTTAATGAATGTGGCTCTACTCATGTTTCTGTAGGACAACATTGTTGCAGAATCTGTTCCTTCTATAAAATGAAGTTAATGATGAGAACACATGTAAAGTGCCCAGTAAATGTTTACATTCCTCCCCCACCACTTTTCCTCCCCAGAACACCCTAGTCTCCTGATATTCACATGCAAGAATGTTCAGTGACTTTGAAAGAACTGTTGTTCCTCTATTTCCACCAGATTCCTCTTTAGTTGGGCCATTTTTTTAAAATCATGTGATATTTGAAATCGTATGATGAACTGCTTGTAAATAGCGAGTCAGAAAATGGAAACTCAAGCCAAGATCCTGAAACTGCCTCATCTAAAACAGAGGCTTCAGAGAATGCACACATTCATAAATAACACAGAGACACTAGTGAAAAAAATAGCCTGACATGTAGACAGGAAATGCACACTAGATAATTTATTGCCTTGAAGCTCACTGAACATCAATCTGGTTCTGACACGAATTATTCATGGGTCCCCCACGGCACCCTTATACTGAAGACTGGTGTCAAAACAGGACCTGCATCCTCTTTCTGAACCCCATGCTAGGCAGCTGTGTGCGGGGTAACATCCCATCCCAGAGCTGAACTCTCCTTCAAGTAGACCCAAGGACAGTGAGGTTGGCCATCTTTGGCCAACTGTCAGAAGATGGATTAATTTATCCAGCAGCCAGCCTAGCACTCCCAATTAAAGAACCAAAGCAACTGATGGAATTGAAGTATGTTACTCTTCTTTCCACACAGAATTTATGGTGACTGTATAATATATAAGTGACTTTTTGCTGAATTTACCTGTCACCCTCTAATATCATGTTTCAGATGGTCCAGTTAGGAATAACATATTCATATGCTCTAGAACCCAAGAAGTTGCCAAGATAAAGAGCAAGCAACAGGAAGTGGTAGGAATTGTTTCCAAGTGAAGAATGCCAACCCCATTGTTCAGGGCAGCAGCTGGCAGCCCAAGCAGGTATAAAGTTTTGTGAAGGTGTGAGGATGCACATCTGAAGCTATTAAATCCTCTGGTTTTTCAAAACCAGATTCCCAGATTTTAATATGGAAGTCCGATTTTTAAACTGTTGGGCTGAATGACCTCTTCCCCTTTCTTGGTCCAATTCAACCAGCTTGTTAATCATCTCTGATTTTGTTTACCTATGGAGACACTTTTTTATTGATGCTCTTGAGTCAAAATTTTTGCAACTACAATATAACTATAAAAGATGTTAAAGTGTATCTTAAGGAGTTGAAAGGAGAGGACTGTATTTTCAGGAAATGAACCGAGAAACATTCAATCCACATAACATTAGCTTCCACCTGTGCAAAAGCCCAGCACGTAGCAGGAAGTCAGCCGGCCACACTCCTGTGCTCATGGTCACACTGAAGGGCTAGTGACAAGGGAGGTGCAACGATCATGGTGGGTTCTCCACTTTGCATCTACCTCACTGCTTAAAATACAGGAAGAACAACTTCCTGTGTCATACTGTAACTTAGTAGAGTGTTACAAAGTGCAAAGCTTTACTGCCATTCAGAGATCCAGTATGTAGACAGAATTTACTTTGTAAGAGTTTTGTTCTCTCAGTTTTGGTGCTTATGGGACTTCCTTACATATGTTTTATTGAGAATGAGGTCTTTGACTTAAAGAGGTGTGTTTCTTTTCTCAGGCATTTGTATTGCATAAGGCCCTTATGATTTTAAAATCATGTTTTTCTGAGTAGTAGGAGGAGAGGCAAGCAGGAACACTCACGGTGTTTGTGAGGAAACATGCATGAGGTAATGTAGGTGAGGCAGGAAACTGCGTATTCATGGCAAATTTTGAGCACCATGCTGAGGAGTTGGGGACTCAGTCTTTCCTTTAGAGCAGATGGAGTGCTCCCAGCTTCCCCTCCCCCTTTTCTCTTCAGTCTGCCAGGTTATTGCTGGATGCTCCATAGTTGTCGGTTCTAGCTCTTTCAATCCCCCATGAAACCTGAGGTAGAGCATTTTATGTTTAGCTAGAATGTGGGACTTTCTGTCTTTGCCTGAAGGTTGAGGCCATGAGAGCTTGTTCCACTGAGAAGACAGGAAAATGGGACAAAACATCTTACAATTTACGAAGAGTCAACTGATAGGAGATGGCAACTGACTCTAAGAGCAGTTAGAGGAAAGCAGAGCAAAAGTTGAGTTTGAGAGCAGAACTTCCTTTACTGTAAGCAAGAAAATACTGTCCCCAGATGAGGAAGTGGGAGGAGAGATAGATATTTGAGAAAGTTGATGAATTTGGTATGGGAAGGGAAAACAAGAGTGGGGACTGGTTGTTAACATGTACTAAGGAGAGCCCACTCCAGTTCCTTCTCACTTGGATGCTTTGTAGAGGTGGACAGGTCATAGACAGATGCAGTGAGACCCCTGATGCCAGAGTGGCAGTCCTGAGGATGAGGACCAGACCTTAGGTCATTTATATGGCAGGGCAGGAGGAAGAGGTGACCTCAGGGCAAGGAAGAACACAGAACAGTCACATGTGAACACAGCATGACCAGTGCTGAATGCTGTTGGGAAGGATGCAAAAATTGAGGACAGCAGGTCTCAAGTTTGTGAATGCTGGGGAAAGTGTCCATATGGGAAGCATAAAGAGAAAAATGAAGCACTCCCATTGGTCCCCAAATGTTGGTGTGCTCCACACAGGATGGCTTCCACTCTTGAACACACATGTATGCTCACACATACACACACACACACACCTCTTTTTTTTTTAAACAATTGTATTTTATAAATCAGCTACATGTAACTTGGTTTTCATCAAAGTGAACATAATGTGACTACAACTAGCAGGTCTGACTGGATTGGACTTTATAGAGACTGGGAGGCTTGCCTGTACCCCAGGACTGCAAAGCTTAGTGGGAGAAGCCAACTTTGAGCTGATTGGAGCCACTTCCTACTATTAAAAATCCAAATTTAATTTGAGTAAATTTTTAAGATCTTATTGACTTTATGGATCAGGTGAAATCCTATTTAAAAGTTAATAAGGAGCTTTAAAGAGCTACAAAATATGAAAGATTTTTATAGGCAGAAGGGGGAGGGTGAGATAAGGAAAGAGCAAACTTGCAGGCAAGATCACCTTCCTTTAGGGGAAAAGGGACCTGTCAGGCAAGAGCTAACTCATTTCATATTGACCAATTTGAGATTCCATTCCTGGGAGAGGCAGAATCTGCACTTTGGTTAGATGTTAGAGCCCTGTTTGATGATATGGAGCTTAGCTCAAGTAATCCATGTGGGGTCCATTGTGTCTTGTTTAGCTGTCCTGGGATGTGATTTCCCCAACCACTCCCTACTCAGAGCACTCATCTGTTCACCCATTGTCCCGTCCCAAAGCTTGAACTTTCCAGGGGAGGACACTGCATTACATGAAGCTCACAAAGACTCAGTGAGTCCTGAAAAGATGAGTGCCAAAGGTGAATGGTGTGTCCTGCATTCTCTCCTGTGTCTGCTCCAAACCTTCCCCACGCTTATAGCCCATCAATCCCTTGAAGCCTGGGAGCCTTTCCTCTGGCTTGAAGGACTGCTTTTCCACAAAACAACAAACCAGGAGGCCCTAGGTTTCCCATAGCTCCCTCAAGACCTTCAATCAGGCAGGATGGAAAAGAACATATTCAGTAAATCCTCACAGTATCCCTGTGAGATGGTCAATGTTATATTTATTCAATTCATGTGAAAACTGGGCTTCTAAGACTTAAGTAGATGTGGGTGTGGCCTAATTACCTAATATATTAATTATACTGATTAATATACATTATTATATAGCATATTATATGCTATGTATAGTAGCATATAGCATATAATATAGTATATAATATAGCATATTATATACTACACATAGCATATAATATAGCTATGTAGCTATGTATAGTATATAATATAGCATATAATATATAGTATAGTATATAATATTATATATACTATATATAGCTATAGCATATTATATGCTAGTATTATATACTACACATAGCATATAATATGCTATATTTTTACATATAGCATATACTAACATGCTACATATACACTATCAAAATATAAGCTCTATGTCATGTAAATATTGGATGGAAAATCTGATTCAAACTAAGTCTAATGATCAGATCCATTAGTTTACCTTAAGACAATGGTAAAGGTCTCTGACAGCTAAGGCCCACAAGTCATATTCAGAGAGGAAATGTGCTTTGTTTGGCCCTCCTGCTATTTTAAAATAGGGATAATTAATGTTAAAATCAAAATTTCAGGTTTTTTTTAAACACCAAATCTGATCACTTTGGGCCTCTGTTCTCTAAGGTGACAATTGGTTGGAACTGTGAAGTAGCTGCAACAAGCTGGGGGTGCTCCTGTTGCCCAACCCCTACCTCTCCCTATTGCCTCTCTGACTCCAGCTCACTTGTCATTTACAATTGTGATTGAGCTGGAAATGTTCTTACCCTGGGCTCCTGTCACTTCTCTTGATGATTTGTCTGTGCTCACAGACCCATGTCTACTTTGGTGTAATTTGGCATCCTTTTCAAGGGTGTTCACTTTTTAAAATAAACTTGATTGAGAAATAATTGACAAACAGAAAGGCATATACTTATAGTGTACAAAGCGATGATGATTTTCTATCAAATATGCATTGTAGAATCAAGATAATTAAAGAGAAAATCAAACTGAAGAGATAAGCCTTAATGAACTGCTAATGTTGAGGCACCAAAGAATCACCTAGAAAACCATTTTTCACACACGGAGTCTGCCCTAAAATTAACTCATATATAAAACTGCTTCTTCTGTGTGTTTTTAAATTCAAGCTGGAAACTAGGCCTGTGTTTGATATGAAAAGTGTCTTTGTGAAATATATAAAAAATAAAAATTTTAAAAAAGTGCCTGTGTTTTCCTTAAGTCATTTAATTTAATTATGCAAATAGAATGGCCTTAAAATATAATGCACCTCCAAGTCAAAGGCAAAGGATGATCATTGGATAGTGTAGGGGAGCAAAAATTCTCCTCCCCAAGATAATGTCTTTTTGTAAAGAGGTGTATTTCTTGGGAGGGACCCTGAAGGCTAGGTAGAGTTGTTGCTGATATTTATCTGTAAACATCTTTCTGGAAGAAAGATGTTCTCTCCCAGGAAGACCTAATTTCCTTACTTCTATTTATGTGAAAAGACTGGTAACCTTCCTAATTGCACTGCCCTGCTCCCCACCCTTCCACCACCCTCCCTTATCTACCCTAGGCTATTTAAAATGCCTTGTAAAGTCATGTGGGGGAGCTGGTCAGTCCTGTTGGGTGTCTCCCACGAGGACAGAGGACAGGAGGCACACATGAGATTATTAAACATCATTCTGTTTTTTTTTTTTTCTTCATCAATTTGTCTGGTGCTTGTTTGATTTGCCAGCCTAGAAGAACCCAGAGGGGTACTGGGTGATTTCCTTCGAGCCCCACAATTGTAATAACTTCTCCCTGTCCAGCTTACAAGATTTACCACCGCCAAAACACTTGAACAGTTTTGGGAGAGGCCGTTATTTTGTAAAATGAGCTTTTTGTTTCTTGGTCTATGTGTAGGGCCATTTAGGGAGAGCTGTGTTTGCACAGTAAGTTTTTTTGTGGAAAGTTGTTTTTGCAAAAGACACTCATTTAGTGTTTTTGCATTACTGCATCCCTGTTGGCAGCAAGATGAAATGCCATTAAAAGGTGAAACTTACCAACTGCAGCTCAGAAGCTCAGGGCTTCAAATGGTAAAATGAAATAGACAAATCATACAAAAGGATGAATCACTGGTGTAGAATGCATGTTTTTCTTGTGTAGGATCCAAGAGAGTTTTACTGATGCTGCTTTTCTGCTTTCCTAGTGGACAAAGGGGTCATCTGTGGAGCTGCTTTTCCTTTGCATATCTCTCCTTTAAGCATTCACTCATGAGTGATTTAGTTAATTCCTTTAAAACATTCATCAAGCCCCCCTGTGCCAGACTGGATCCACACTTTCTTCTGGGTATAGTTGGTGGGGAGTGGGGGAAAAATGAGTCCTGTTCAGTAAGTGAAAGGAACATACAGACTCAGGCCCACCTCTCAGGAAAAGACCTGAGGATGTCTGCAACCTGTGGAAGGTCAGTACTACTTGCCCTCATTCTGAAACAGATTTGAGGGTACAGACTTGTCCCCACCATTTCTTTCCTCTATGTCCTTCTCTGCTCCCCTGTCTCCTCCTCCTCCAGCTTCTTTGGGTGCAGGGAAAAAGCAGGGTATTGAGTTTCAGTTTCAGCTGACTCTTAGCTGGTGACATTGGCCAAGTTACTTGGTTGTTCTGGGTGCAGTTTCTTTTTATATAAAAGAAGGTGCTGAACCAGACTGACTTTAAGTTTCCTCTTAACTTTAAGAATTCTCAATTCCAGGTTTATGATGTTGGCAGATTTTTCCACTCTTCTATATAACTGTTCTGAGGCAAGTGATAGTGAACTTAGCCCGCGCCACTAATAGGAACCAGTCTATAAATAAAATGGGAAGCTGAAAGCTTTCTAAGATTGTGTTTAGTTTCTGCAAAATTCCTACCATGTCTTTTACACCTTTACAATGACTTAAGCACCGGCATCACGATTAGGGTAACTGGATGCCTAGTTTGGATCCCAGGTCAACTGCTTCCTAGTTACATAATTTTAGGCTAGTTATATAATATCTATTGCCTCAGTTTCTTCATGTATGAAACAAACAAAATGAAAATCTCAACCTTTGGGATCCCTGTGAAGCTCAATTAATATGAACAGAGTGTGATGCCTGGCAGAATGTGAATATTCTGGGAATGCTATCTCTATTTACTATTCTTTCATTCGTATTTGCAATTACAGAAAAATAACAGAGGCATGCATGTTAAAATAAAAAACAGACTGGCCTTGAAAATTCTCTGAGCAGACAAGACCAGTTTAGTCATACAAACAAAGCTTAATTTAGCTTGTTTTGGGAGACTGCTTGATCAGATCATTTCTTATTTATGCCTCTGGAAATCACATGCAAAACTCACTATTTTTCCAACATTGATATTTTAAACCTACTGGCCAATTCTCTATATCATTTAGGATAATTCTAATATTATAACCAATCTCTGTGAAGAATGAATAGTGACTGCCTCCTCACTATACACCATGCAGCCTTATGCTATGTGTTGGTTTGATTGTTCCTGGTTGGCAAACTGCCTTTGCAGTTGCATACTATTAACTTTTAACAATACTACTTTGGAGATTCTTTAGTTTTACGTTGGCTGTTGTTGAACTTTACTGTATGGAGTGGGTAGGAATACAGGCTGGCTAGTCCTGTCGTCAGATATGGCTGAGACTGATAGGTCAATTAGATTCAGTTTTTTCTTAATCTTAAAATGTTTTTGATCTTACAAACAAAACCACTCCACCTTGCACAAGTATAGCCCACACTCACTCTTTTCACCCCCTTCCCACACACTTATCCTTGGCAAGTGGCCGTGTGGGCTTGTGCTGATGCTTCTCCCCTGAAATGGCCATTGTAAAGGTGTTGCGTGACCTGCTCGGTAAGCCTCATGGCTTCTACTGATCCCTTATTCCTTTCCATCTTGCTGGTGTCACCTGTTCTTTCTCTTAAGTTGTAATGCTCAATCCCCACTCCTACTAAAGATCAACATCCTCAGTCTCTTAGCAACTCCAATTCAGTGGAGCCAAAATTAAAGTACCTTTGGTCTCCATCTCCCTCATTGTAATCACTGCTCAGTTTGGGATGCTGTTATGAGCCCCATCACTGGGCTTAACATCTCTGTGCTGCTTTTGCCTCCTGCTCTCAACTGGGGCTGATTAGCTGTTTCTTGGAAGCTCTACCCTCCCGCCCCTACCACCTGTCATGTTGGCTGCCACCAAAAGGGTCTCCTGACCCACAGCTTTGACTAGTCACTCTAAAAAATCCAGTGGTTTCACAGAATCTTCTGAATAAATTCCAAACTCATGCTAGTACCCAAAATGTACCACATTCTCTGCCCCAAAACTGCTCCAAACCACAATCTTTGTGCGCAACCCGAATTTCTTGCTGTACACCTGTGCTAATCCTGCACTCCAGACAAATGAATGAGCTGTATTTGATTATGGGTGCCCAGAATACAGTGAACTCTCAGTAAAAATTAAACAAGAAAGCAATATATATATATATATATATTCATTACAAAGAGAAGTTTTCTTAAATGTTTTTTTCTTTGCAGAGACCAAGATGATGACTTTTCCTGAAGAAATGATGAGAAAATTGGCACATATACTTTCATAGCAAGGTTGAATCTTTCACTTGTAAGGGGAAATTATTTCAGCTTTTTGGACAGAGGAGGGTACTTTCATAATTACAAAAATATTCGACAGACTGAAGTGTAATGCCTTTTAGAGGAGAGCAATGAAACAACAAATTGTAAAGACCATGGTCGAAGAGAACCATCTTATCAGATTTTTGTAATAAAAGCTCAATTCTCATTTTGAGGCAAGTTCTTTTGGGCCCTTTCCCAATATAATCCCAATTTATTTTTCCATTAGCTGGGAGCAGTTCTTATATTTTTCATTATAAGTTCGTGGTGCCAAATCCACATCCTGTTAGAAGTTTCGGAGTTCAGCTACCCAATACTTCTGAATATCACTCTCTCTATTACTGATGGTGCACAAATGTGGCCAGAGAGATAGGATTCAGGTCGGAAAATTAGAAAACTGATAAAAAGTAGTATCACACAGGCAGTTCCAGTGAATGGTGAAATACACAGGATTTATTTGTGTGATCTTATTTTATAATGTTTTAAATTTGTGAGACATGAATTGAATGGGGATATTATGATAATCATTATACGATATAGATAATTTTTATCTTCTCTAAGACAGTTTTAAACTCTGTATTGATAAGGAGTCACCTATATATCAAATCTTGGCACTGCTGGATCTCTGGCTGCTTGATGAGGTTTGGAAATTTGGCCCTCTCTCCTTCCAATCCATGCTCAATTGCCTTAAATTCACATTTCAAAATTAAAATAGGTCTAATTACTTCTTTTTGCAGTCAGAGAACCACAGAAGTAGGGAATAAGAGATGACATATATAAAATGTGGATCTTCTGAAAAAGTATTTATATATTGTTCATTCCAAAAATGTTTGGCTTTTTGCAGTTGGGCCTGCTGAAGGAACCTTGTAAGAGCTCAAAGTCCTTCATAAAAAAACAGTAAGGTCCCATTATGAAGACCCAAGTCTTCCTCAAGCCCACCACTCTGCTTCGTCCTGCAAACAGAACCACATGATGGCAAGTTTTGGGAAGAACAGTAATTCAAGCTTGCAGACTCATGGGTAAGTTCAAGTCTGTCTTCTGTATCCTGTCAGCATTAGGCACCCCTCATAGTCCTGAAGCCTGGACGCCAGTATGAACAGTATTAAAATGTATGCATTGATACCATTAGCTGTGTTTGAAAAACACAGAGGTAAAAGATGGCCTAAACAGGTTAAGGGTACTTTTACTTTGTTGCAAATCCCAAGTGGTGAAGAGAAAATGTATCACCAAGAGGGTGTGCAGAGGGAAACTGGAAACTTTGACTTTTAGAGGAAGAAAAAAAGAGATAAAAAGCAAAGGAGCAGAGACTAGAGAGAGACTTTTGGGGAGAGGAGAGACATGAGAATACCAGGTGGGTAATAATGAGTAGCCTGAGTGACCAAGCTGAGGCCCTTTGGAAGAGTGAGCTGGTGGTGGCAAGGAGCCATAGTGGCTGGCATAAGAGTGGCCGATGTGGGGAGTGTGGCACTGCAGCAAAGTGGCATAGTGAGCTGGTACCTGGAGATATGCAGGGATTTCGAAAGCTGATTTGGGATCAGCATTTGTTGAAGTTTGAAGAGCCTTAGAGAAGTGGAGCAGCTCAGAACACTGTAGAGAGAAGAAGCAAAGAGAAGATGCTGGAGAAAGACTGAGATTTGCAGAGTGCCTGCCCAAAGTTTGGAGGGGTAAAGGGGCACCATCATGGACATATGTCTTTGGGACCTTTGGGACTGCAAATGGTGACTGGGGTAAGATAACTGGCCACTTGTGGCTTTAAGGACTTTTTGTTTTCCCTGTTAAATACCTTGCTAATAAAACCCTGTTGTTAAATTGCATTTTGACTGGCAAATGCTGCATATGGTGGTAAGAACCTTGAGGGAACCTGGGTGGCAGAAGCAGCATTTTAAATGCAGCTTGTTGGTTGGAGGCTTCTGCCATTTCAGTCCCATGGCAGTTCAGCCCTAGGGGCAGCTCTAGCAACCACCTCATTCCTGCCTCAACTGCTCAGTGCCTGCTTCTCCCTCAGGCTGCTGCTGCTTAGTTTTTCATGCTCTCTCTCTCTCTCTCTCTCTCTCTCTCTCTCTCTCTCTCTCTCTCTCTCTCTCTCTCTCTCTCTCTCTCTCTCTCTCTCTCTTCACTTA
>PVHY01002691.1:0-28051 GCA_004024945.1 Uropsilus gracilis | reverse complement strand
TGTGTTGGGCTTAGGCTAGTTTGAGTGCCCCCCTCCCCCAGGGGATGTGCTGCCAGGCCTGCAGGCTGGCACGCTGGCCAGTCTGTGAATGAATAGTTAGCCACCTGTGAGTCTTCCCTCTTGTGGCTTGAACCAGGACCTATACCTGTCTGTTGTGTAGGGGTCACTAGCTTAATAATGAGGAAGTGGTTTGGTGAACAAAGACTATAGATAACACGAAGTCCAAAACAGGAAAACCAACAGAAACACAAGGTTCTTGGTGAGTAAAGAATGGGGCAACTATTCCGTTGTGAAAGAAATTGACATCAGGGTAAGGCCAAGCTGGCAAGCTGGAAGGTGGCTTTGAACCAGGCCTGGGGTGTTACAGAATCCAACCCCTAAGAATGGGTGCTTTGCCCTTTAGAGAAATTTCACCAGGAAACGCTGGTGTAGTTGAACCAGACAAGGCTTTGTCAGAGCCTTGCTCATGAGGAAAGAGCCCAAGAGAATGTGGCCTGATTCTTGAAAGCAATTAGTTCCTGGAGGTAGGTGGGGCAGAGGAGAGCAGCCCCCCGCACCTTGTTGGGGCTTGGGCTACATCAACACATGCACACATGGCTTGCATTTTTCACGGTGTGTGTGGGGGCCTCCATAAATTGTGAGGTACTTGAGTCAGGATCTAACACTTTTTGTGTAGCATGGCACCATATGGTCAGTGTGATCGACCACATTGTTTGAACAGGATTTTGGGACAAGTTCACCTGTTCGTGATTTAGTTCACCTGTTCTAACAGGTCTTGGGGCAATTCTCATCCTACCTGCTCCAAATTTCTTTTACCTAGGCTGTCTCAGGGAGTGGAGGGAAGGGAATGGAACCCAGGTGGTGCAAGACTTGACTTCCTCCAGAATTAGTGCTCTATCTTTGTAACTCAACTGTGCTCAGGATTTTTGTACCTCTCTTGCTTCTTATCCAGGGGAGGACTTGCTGGCATGCTCCCTGCCTCCACCATGAGATTTGAATGTTGTGTCCTGATTCCTTTTCCACACAGAACTTGTGGCAGATCTCTCCCAGTGTGTACTCTAAATAAGCATAGTTAATTACCTAAGGCAAATAAGTGTCCAAAACATTTTAGAGAATTTAAAAGAATTAATCTTACAGAGCACTCTGTGAAGACTATTTTGGGATGTTTTATCTACACTTCCATGCACCAGGATTTTACATTCATGGGATTTTCTGCCTTCCCAAACTCCTTATATAAAGACTGCGTTCAACTAGTCTATTGAGTGGTCTTAGCTGATTCTTTTCTCTGAAAAGATAACTTAGTTCTCACTACAATTTCTTTCTGAAATGATGTGGCATTTTCAGTTGTATCTGAAACACTACTATTATAACTTTCATTTACTGACGAGAACCAGGTCTCTCTGTGCTTCTTTACCTTATCTTAAGCCTTGTGATATAGATTCTGTGGCTCATATACTGATAACTCCAAAAGGCCCACTATTTGGCAGCATGGCCCTGGCTGAATTCTTTGAGCAAAGGTTTTTTTTTTTTTTATCCTGCTTGAATGTTCACTGCTTTCTGTTCAACCACAGTTGAACTGCTAGAACTGGTTTTATGCTTGGGTGGATTTTAGATACAAGCTGTTGATCCAGCATCTTTACCTTATCTTGAGCCAGTATAAGCTTAAAGAAGGAAGCAAAATCAAAGCAATGAGAAAATATTTACTTAATGTCTCTAGCAGAAATATATAGACTGGCATTTGGTTGCTCTTCAATGAATAGCTGGTGATCATAAAAGCTGCTTTTTTCATCCAGGTAAAAACATTGCCAGTTTCTATTTGGTGTCAATGCTGTAAGAACTCCTTCTTCTTGACTGCTTTTATGATATTGCTTTTCTACTCGGAAATCTCCAGTGCTTTATATTTTTTCAGTGCTTGAGGTCCAATGTATAATATACCCACGTATAATATACCCCATAACACCTCTCTTTGATCTCTCCTGTCCTGGTATCAAGAACACCTGCTCAAATCCAACGCCGGTTCTCAGAGCCTCAGATCAAAAGTCTCCCTGTTTTCTGTTGACAACGAGTGGTTTCCAGGTGCCTGTAATAAATTGATTAATAAGGTGGTCCCTGCCTTCAAGCAGTGTAACAG
This sequence comes from Uropsilus gracilis, assembly GCA_004024945.1. NCBI lineage: Eukaryota > Metazoa > Chordata > Mammalia > Eulipotyphla > Talpidae > Uropsilus > Uropsilus gracilis. Next base: position 25,920 of record PVHY01002691.1, on the reverse strand, counting down.
GTGAGTGATTGAGGAAGGCATATCAGAAGGTATATATTGGTGCTGCCCAGCTTTTTTTTTTTTTAACTTAATAAAATGTGGAAAACTGAAACATTCCCTTCCTTTAACACCAGATAGGAAACCCAAAGTGATGTTACCGTGTGATCAGTCCAAGAGGTGCAGCAGGGTGCAGAAGGTTCTTTTCCCAGCTGGGTGGTATAGGGAAGGCTTCCTGGGGAAGTGGCATCAGACTGCATCTGAAAGAGGGCAGTGGAATGAAGATGGGGAGAGCACTTGTTAGAGGTGACTTCGTGGAAGAAAGAGGAGGGGTCAGGATGGCTGGCTGGGCTAGGACACAGGCTAGAGCAGGAAAGAGATCAAGAAGGTTTTGGGAATTCTTCCAGTGAGACTATGAAATCATTAAGGACAGAAACCACACTTTACAATTTCATCATGTCTTTTATATTGCTGACCACACAACTTACAAAGGCTCAAAATAGTGTCTTCATGTGACTGAAAAGTTTCTCTTTTCTATTGACATGCCATGATGACTGCATGGGACATATGAACTATCTCTTTTAGTAGTGATATGAATGTGAAAGGTATTTTCTAGAGTTTGCAAGAGCACCACTGGAGTGTAAAGGTCCGATGGCTTTCAGTTCTCCATTTCCTTTCATTCTAGAACAAGCTTCTGGGTTTGCTTAAAGAATACCTAGTGTGGTGGGTGACCCCCAGGGATCACAATGATGTGAAATATATATATATACAAATTATTAAAAAAAATACCTAGTGTGGTGTTTCTGACACTTGTTGGTTCTCATGCTGCCTTTCTACCCTCTGCTCTCTGATCCTGGGTTTGGGTGTGAACTTCTTGAAGAACTGACCCAGGACTGACTCTCTGTTAGCTTCTGCCAATCGGAGGCTCTGGTGGGAGACAGGAAAAGGAAGGACAGCAGCGTCTACTCCTGTCTCCAACAGCATCTCAATTTCTGGGGGATGTAGACAACACATTCAAGAGAAGTGGGGTGGGGAGTTTCCTCCCTTCTGCTGCCCAGGCTGAGGTAGCATCTTACCAGGATTCTAAAACCAACATAGATGATTCTCCAAAGCGCATCAGTAATGCAAGCTCAGGGCATGACAGGGGCCATTAACAAACTCAGTTCCTTGAGTTTTCATCCTGCTTCCTCTTTGCTCTTACACCCTGACCACCCATACACTTTCTCCATTGAGCCCTTCTAACACCTTTGCAATCAATCTCTTGTATGATAGGTCCTCTCTCCAAAATACCTAGAATAACTTCTTTTTTTTCTTTTTCTTTTTTTCCTGATGGGGCCCTGGATGATACAGACACTTACTTGTACAAGTGTGTACAGTTGCCATAAGTGAGTGCAAGGAAACACTGGTGCAATGAAAAAGGTGACACACATAGATTTTGTTGTCCACACACCCATAACACCAAATGGCCCAGCATTTGGCGGTCATAGTCCTGAATATATTCTTTGAGTGAAAGTTTTTATGCTTTTAGATGTTCAGTGTTTTCTGTTTAATCGCTGTTGAACTGCTAGAACTGGCTTTATGCTTGGAGGGATTTCAGATGCAGGGCTGCTGATGCAGCTCCTTTCACAAGTTCCAAATTCAGAGAAGAAATGGAAAAGAAAAAAAATTCCCAAACTGCAATTATCTAGCTTGCAATTCTCTTTCATGCCTTCTGGGTATTCATCAAATATCATAAAACCAGTGAGTCGGTTTTAATGGTGTTAATAGTGGAATGCCAGTCAGTCTTGGTTTCCCTGGTCAATAAAAGGAAACGAGAGTTTGAGAAGGAAAGTTTAATTAATCTGTCAACAAATGAGGGCAGCAGACTAGCTTCTGAAAGACCACTATCCTGTTAAATGAGGATGTTGGGAAATGGGTTCAGGTAGTCAGTTAGGAACAGCTGTCCCAAGGCCCAGTCTACTTACCAATGTGAACAATCAGTGTGAACTAGGAGGGCACCCCTCCAAGCCCAGCCATCTCATACCCATTTGTCAATCAAACTGAGAAACAATCAGTGAGAGTCAGGGTGGCCCCCCCCCCCCATTAAAAATGGAATGTTCAGCACACCAACATAATAACACTAAACAACAGATCTAGTTTCAGAAGGCAGGCCAGGTAATATGGTAAACTCAGTGGGCCTTAGTACCTCGGAGACTCCTGTGTGCCCAGCCAATCAGCAATAGACACAACATAGAGACACCCAACAGTCAAACACCTCCAAGTGCTTGTTCACTATATCATATAAACTTGGGCTTTTCAGTCGCTCAGTGACTACCCACTTGGGATCCCTCTGTTTAAAGAGCTTTCCTGCCCTTACCTACCAATAAATTGTTTGCTTTTCTGCCTAATTCTGGTCCCCCTGTTGACTTCTTTCCTCACCCAAGACAAGAACTGAGAGAGAGAGAGAGAGAGAGTGAGAGAGAGAGAGAGAGAAACCCTTGGGAGTTCCCATTCCCCCAGACCTATTTGCTGCTCTGCAGCAGAGTGTAGAGCTGTTTGTCTAGGGTTTGAAGGAAGGAGAAGGCAGGGTGGTGGGTGAGAGTCAACATATCCATTGTTACTATGCAAGAGGCCATCATTGGTTGTTACTAGCTTGCTGTCCCATCATCTGGTGGCCTGCATTTCTGATGTTATCTCTGCAGCAAGTTTTCTTTGCCCTTACAATGTAAAAAAAAAAAAAAAAAAAGACCTGGGCTTGTGAAGCCTAAAGGGAAAAGAAAATGGGGGTGGTTATGTAGTGAGACAGAAAAAGACATACACTTTGTCACTGCACCAATGAGACTAAGTCACTTAGCAATAAAGAGTGATTCTTCTAAATCTCCTGAGCTGTCTTGTCACAGATCACTGCTGATGCTCTGATAATGTGTGGAAAAGCAGTTGCTCCTAGTAAGATGGTTGAATTCTCTTGTTTTGGGGTTTCTTTAAATATTTTAGCAATTTTACACATATGTAAATACCACTGGCCACATACTTAAGTAGCATGGAGTCTTATTGTTCTATAATTAGGTAGCCACATAACCCATTTTTATTCTGAATAACCAGCCTTAACATTGAATGTAAGTATATGGAAAAGGCATCTGTCAAGGGTTCTGTCATCTAGAAATGAGCAGAAGTGTGGGGAAAAAGATCAAAACTTTTTTTTTTATTATTATTATTACTTTATTTTGTTCTTTAGGTTACAACCTCTGTGTTCTTTTTTTATTCCCCTCCCTCCTTCCTCTGGTGCCCCTTCCATTCTCTCAATCCCCACTCTTTGTTTATTAGCTGTGCAAAGTCCATTAGTCTCTTTCCTATGGTAATGTATTTTCTCTGGGTGATGGACTGTGTTGTTGGATCCAGGTGAACCTTGCTGTTACATTTTCAGTCTTAAGTTTGCATTGGGTGGCCAGGTTGTGTTCATTTGTGATCTGTCCATGTTTTCTTGCTGCAGGCCGTCCTCTCCAATCCAATCCCATCTCCATTGCTTTGCTGCTTTTCCTTATGGCTCTGGTGTCAGATTTAGGGGGTCTTGCCCGCAGCCAGTGTTGGTCAAGAAGTTTCTCTGTGAGTTCAGGCTTCTGCGAGTGGCCTTTGAAGATCATCTCCTCTGCTTCAGTTTGCAGTTTTGATGTGGGGCCCATTACGCCATCTTTGGTCATCCACTCCTCTCCTGTAATGAGGGGAGGGTGTGTTGCTCTCCTTGAAGATATATCCAAAATGAAGCCCTGGGTCTTTTTGGCCCGGCAAGTGCAGAAGTGCTCATGGTGACATTGTGTCTCTACGGTTTTTCCAGTCTCGCATACACTGGTTCTCCTGGTTGTCCATCTGCTGTGTCCAGCTCAGACCTGTGGGCTGGACTTTTGCATGGTCCCATACCTATTCTATGTTGGGGTTGGTGTTGCGCATATTCTGGGTACTCTGGGTACTCTGAAGTTTAGCTGGTATAAAAGAGAAATGGAAGGGGCCTTCCTACACCCCCCACCCACACCCCCCTTGCCCGCCGCTGGAAGCTCCCAATGCCAGGGGCAATACGGCACCACCCAACAGGGCTGTAACAGGCTGCCCAGTCAGCAGCCACTTACTGGCTGGTGGGGCCTGCTCCCCCACCCCATCCCCCCTCCTGGGGAACTCACCCAAGAAGCCTGACCCCCCTTGCTCCCCGCTGGCAAGGGAGCTCCAAGGGCCAGGGACCCGGGCCGCAGACTGCCGAATGTCTGCCTCAGACCAAAACTTTAAAACAGAAGTCATGTATTCTCTACTGTACTTCCTTTAGATGAGGCTTAATACTCACTTAGAGTTGTAAAACAATGTGGTGCTTCATTTTACTTGGATTCTTTCACTAACTTATTGGAACTAATGTGCCTTGTCTGATTACACAACAGAAATAGTTTGCAAACTGTACTTGAAAATTTTATAGGACTGCCAATCCTTGTCCTTGATCTGCTATAATATGTAATTTAAGACTAAAGTGATAGAGCATACTGTTTATCAAGTACAATGAGACGGTTCCTACTACGTGTACATGAACCACTTTAAAAAGCCAAAAGAACTTCCTGATGCAATCCCTCTTGAAGTTTCGTTATTTAAAAAAAAAAAAAGTTCCCACTTGAGTTAGTAGCCAAGTAACCAGAATCACAGAGTTTATAAACACTCATAAATGATGATTCTTGCATTTCTTAATGCATAAGGAGGACTGGAGTGGAAAAGAACTAAAGACTTACACACGATTTCTTAGAAGTGGATTGCAGAAGGCAAGGCCCCACTAACAACTGCTCATTGTCCAACCGGTAAAAGGGAAGGATCAGTTTCCTTTGTATATTCTCCTTTTAGTTCAGCTGTCACTTTCAGGAAGCCTTCCCTGTCCAGAGAATCTGATTGACGTCTGCATCCTGTCTTCTGTCCTGGGACTTTAGGTTATGGTACGTTTGTGATTTTGATTACTTATCTACCTTTCCCACTAGCCCCTGAACACCTCCTGGTTAAGTATCAGCTGCTTCATCACACCATAGGCCTTCCATGTTTGTGAAAGAACAGCTGCCATGTAGCAGTTTTGCTGAGAGCAGGATATAGAACAGTGAAGTGAAGGCAAAACTTCTTGCTTAAGCACTTCTACCCATTTACTCACTTCCACTAACCATGTGAATTGAAGTCCTGGAGAAAACAAAAACTGCAGTGCAGATAAGAAATAAAAGGGTTTAATAAAGGAGAGTCATCCTGGAAAAGACAAAGAAGTAAATAGGACTCTGGGGTTTGGAATGACTCTCTTTGATTGTTTACTAAACAGACACCGTAGACGTAGTTGGGAAAAACCAGGATTGTGAATTATGTGAAGTTAGGATAAGTGATCAACCAATTCTACGCCATATTTAGGAGGCATGTGGTCCATGCTACTCCAATTTTTTTTAAAGACAGCTATTAAAATCCAAACTTTCCAGAGCTTAAAAATCAATGGTTCATGATTAAGTACATCACCAGATTTCTTCCAAAGCTTGCCCTTCTGATACCAAATATCAAAAAAGTCACTAAAAAGAAGATAGTTGTTTTTTTGTGCTTGCTTTTTGTCGTCTGTTCTGAGTTTTGCAACTAACCAGCATCCAGTGAGATGCCTGCTGTCTTTCTGAACAAGTCCATTGAGTGTTTAATTGATGTTTCTCTCCTCCAGTTCCCTCACCAGTGTCACCCATGCTTCTGCTTATGGGATATTTGTGTATGTTTTTATTTCCTTTCCTTGACAAGAGGAAGGAATGGGAAAAGAGGAGAGAAACATCTTTTAATTTTCGTCCCCTCAACAAAGTCTCATCAGTTGCAGAAGATGTGAGTAGAGAAGTAACATGATGGAATGGGGTACAAGTGCTAGAATCACACAGACCTGGGTTTGAGTTATGTTTCCATTATAACTAGCTGCCTAAATTAATCTTTCAAGGTTTCTTCTTGAGAGATCATAACTACTGGTACTATCTGGTTTTATTAACCAGACAGGCCATGTTGTAGGGTTTAAGGAGATATAAAAGTTTTTTTGAAAATTGTTTCCAAAGTTATTTTTTTTCTTTTAGTAATGTATAGTCAAAGAATTTTTTGCTAAGTTATTGACTATCTAGATCATTCTACTACTGAAACATTAATTACTGAACTTAAGTTTGCTTTGGAGAAAGAATTTGGGCTTATTAGTTCACATATCTTGTGCCACCTTAAAAATGTACCCTAAGAGGATGTATATTTTTTAGAAATTATGAACGTTTTCTAATCTGAAGAATGCTCGTTAACAGTTAGCTCACAATCGCTTACTCTTTGTATTTCATAAAGAAATTAGTTTTAAGGGTTAAGAATTCTAATTAACTTAAATTAAATGGGACTAATGAGGTCTGTTTGCAAAGAAAGTAAGACTTGTGTGTCCAGTAAGAGTAAAGATATAAAGGAAGGAAAGGAGATGTGGGTTTGTTTCCTGAAAAGAAAGTTTTGTCTAAAGGTGAAACTGGTTATTTTGGAAAGGGAAAAAAGGAAAAATGAAAGGGAAAGGAAAAATTGTAAGAGGTTTGCGAGGACGGAATCTTGGGAAAAGAAACTTTTGGGTGGTCAATTTTTAAGTTTGTTGTAGGGGTTCAAAAAAATAAGCTTTAATGTTAGTTAAATGTTTACAGAGAAACCAAATCTCAGTTTCCTTTCATCTGCCAAATGGCCAAAGAATTCTGATCTTAGTGGGATATTATGAATAATTTTTCCTTAGCTTTTAGGTTAGCTTGTTGTACTGCAATCAATCTTTGTTGCCAATTATAGAGGCAAGCATCATCTGCTCACCATTCTGCATAGGTTTTTTGTTGTTTTTAGCAGTTGCACAGATACACCAGGTTGGGCAGGGCAGAGCCAGGGCTTGGTTGGGGGCATGACCAGGGTGCCAGGAGGAAGGTTATCCCTCTAGCCCCCTAGGAATCCCTTTCCCCTCCCCTTCCCCCTCTCTCCATCTTTGTCTCTCTCTCTCTCTCTCTCTCTCTCTCTCTCCCCAGCCTCCTCCCTCCCCCCCTTTATTTGCTTTCTCCTAGGCTTCTGTGGGCACACAAACATGCAAGCAAACACTGGGCCACAGAATCATGGGGAAGATACAATACCTCAAGTGCTGGTTATAGGTTAATGGAGGAAAAAACCTGACTAAATTCATTTCCTCTACACTTATCTAGAAAGCATAAGACATTATATCTTACAAAATAATTTCCTGTGCTCTATGTCATTTTTATCACGTCCTTTATTAAATAAAGCTTGGTTTTTTTATTTGAAAAGAATTAAGTTTTCTTTGCAATCATCTAAGTTTCTATAACAGAGAAAAGGGGTGGTACCACTCACATCCTTCCCCCTCCCCACTTAATCGTGGGCAGAACTGAATGGCCAGGTGAAGCTGTATAATATGAAAGGCAGGTAGGTTCTGAGGAGACACAAGAGAAATACAGAAGAAAGGCTTGATTACGATTTAGCTTTGAACTTTTAGTAGGGACTTGTCGGATTGGAGGAGACATGTGAACAAGAGACATGTAAAGATACTTGGAAGAGACACATGAGTGAGAGACTCATGGGGAGGCTGACAATGGCAGCTGTTATCTTGATAACTTGCTTGGCTCCTTTTTCTTCTTTGGTTCCCCATTAGAAGTGCCTTAGATTTGTGGCAATCTCTCTGACTTCAGCAGCCTCACCTCAGCCAACTCTATTTGATTGGATGTTGATTTACAAGGGTAAGTAAATTTGAGGTGTTTTATTAAGGAACTATTTTCCTTTTTTCTGTCTCTATGCATACTAACCCTATCAAAGTTCTTTCACTTTATATATAGTTTGTCTTTGTGTGGGGGGATGGCTGAACCCCTTTAGGACTTGTGAGTTTGGAGGTCCAGGTGTACCCCTTAGTCTGTATGTTAACATTTCTACATTTACTTTTTAAGTCTTTCATTTTCACTTTTATTACATTGATAATTATTGTTTCATGATGATCCCTGATCCCTTTTTTGTCAAATGTCCAAAGTCCTTTTGAGACTTTTGACAAAGTTCCCCAAATCAGGCTCTAAATTTTTTGACTTGGTGTAAGGTGAATTATCAGGCTTTTTCCTACATTAACCTATATAACCAGCACCTGTGGCATTGCACCTCCCCAAGATTGTGCCTGGACCAGTGGGGGTGTGCGTGCGTGAGTGGGCACACCTGGACCTGGGAGGTGAGGATAAAGGGGTGGCATCACCCAGGGATAAGAGCACACACAAGCATGAGAGCACAGGAGGACACAAGAGAACAGAAGGAGAGCTCAGAGCATGAAGATTCCTGGGGGGGTTGTCTGTCTCCCAACCCCCTACCCCCTGAACCTGCCCTGACCCTGACTTGCCCTGCAGTATGTGTCTGTGTAACTGCTAGAACCAATGCAGATTGATGAGCCTGATACTTGCACTACAACTGGTGTCACAGTCAGAATGGTTCCTTTACAATGGGCAAGGATGCTGCTTACATTGTACTTGGTAACTGTGAGATGTTTCCGGAAGGCACTCTGGAAATATCTCCACAGAATTTTTCCCCTTTCCATGTGGCAAGAGAAATTAATGAGGTTTATTTGGTGTCTGGAATTGAATAGAGGGATGGTCAAATAAGTATTACTAAGCTTCATTGATGCTATAAATTGTGAAATTCCTAAAATTTACGTGTCCTGGTATAATTTAATGACTTGTATGTAAGTGTCATTAAAATTGAATTATTCCATTTACTTTAAGTTAATAATTACTCTGTAATTTTAATTCCTAATTCTCAACATCACATGTAGCAAAAGTATAACATAAAGGAAATTGTAATGGCATTGAATGCAACTTTGAAGTAAAAAATTATCTTTAAATCCTTTTTAGGATATTTTTTTGGTGTATGCCTGTAGGGTAAATGAGTTATTGGGTATTTCTACACACTTCTACCACCACACTTTCTGACTGGTACCTGTGGTATTACACCCACCGCATGATTGTATGCACCTGGTCCAATGGGTGTGTGTGGGTCATAGGGGGGGAAGGGATAAAAGGGCAACATGACCTTGTGGAGAGGAGAGCTCAGTGGGAATTCAAGTGACTGTATTCCTGTCTGCTGTTTTCCCCTGTTTGCTATTAAAAATCCTATGAAGATGATGTTAAGGGCTCTGACATTCTTCATCTGCTGGAACTAATGATGAACCTAGCCAAATTGAAATGGTTGCAAATCATATCAAGAAGCTTCTAATACTGTACATGCACATACATTTTTAATTTATTGACAAAGAAATATAGTTAAGATTTGGAAAAGTGAAATGTTCTAGTTTTAATATAGTGTGCATTACAGGGAAGGATAAAAATGTAACCCCCAAAATTAAAATAAATGAGTGAAGTTTTCTTATGACCATCCATATCTAAAATTAACACATTGGGCTGTTTACTATATAAATTATAAAGGTCTATAATTTTGTTGGCTTAATTTGTTATAAATATGTTGGGATAATGAAAACACACATTTTTGTTTTGTTTTGGCATATATTTATTTGATATCTTAAGGAATATAGTCTCATCACTTTTGGCAGCATTGAATTTTATACAGTGTATCTATTCAGGACTTAAAAATCACTACTTTGAGATTTAAATAACTTGCATAGTAGAAATAGAATCAATTTGTTATATCTGGTCTATACATGACAATGTTTTGTGTATATCATCCCCCAGTCTTTGGGATTAATAGAATGCACTAATGGGATAATAAAAATTCAATTAGCCAAACTAATGAAGTACCCTAATGACCCATCCTTTGGGACCAAACATCAGTTACACCCCTTCTGTAATCCCTTTGCACCTGGTTTCACTTTGAAATCATCACTTGAATATGCAATTGGGTGAAGGGGTGTATGGGCCAAATTTTTTCAAAGGTGGTATCTTCCATCATTTCCAAGAACTTGTGAAGACCCGTGCTAATGATTCTACACTAGTGCAAGATTCCTTTCATAGTGTGCTTGCCAAAAAACATGACAGCAAACATCACGACCTCCAAACTGGTGACTAATTATGTTGGAAAAATCACCAGTTTAAGAACTTCCCTTAAAGTGTCTTGGACGTGGCCACCCAAGTGGCCTCCCAAACACTCCGTATGCTTGCTAAACTTAGAGGTATGGACTCATGGATTCACGCTTCTCAATGAAAAGGAGCCCCCAACTCTGAGTGAACTGTCCAGACTACAGTAGATCTCCAACTGAAATTTACCTGAAAGCCACAGCAGCTCCAAGATTAGAAGCAGAGGGCAGTTGGGTAGACAGCTTTACCAAGACCCGGTCTTTAACCCTAAACACCACTTAGATTGACTGCTCTGGCCGTTCTGCTTACTTTTTAGAAGGGATGTAGTTGCTAATTCAAAAATTAAGCCCTAAAAGATATCCTCCCGTAATCTTCGACAATTACCTAACCCCTCTACCTCTCCCGCCCACTAGTATACAATTTAACCCGTTCTTTCTCTTCCCAAATGCCGGGCATTCCTGAGATATTCAGGATTGAAATCGCACTGATGCTGGCTTGACAAACTTTCCTCCAATCAGGATGGCCCTGACTGAAGACTTTATTTGTAAAGAGCTGGCCCAGCCCCCGCCCTTTTGCCGGTCTAAGCCTGTTCCCTCGGTGCTCCGGGCGCCTGCGGGCTGCAATCTATATCACCCTGGACTGCAGTCCGAAATCCAGGAATAAAACGAGCTGTAACACGCATGCCAAGACAAGCGAACTATAGTCCGTGGGCCGCGTCACCACCAGACTTCAGACTTCAGTATTCGCGTGGTCACAATACTAGGCAAAGTCACAGCACAAATGGATACTGAAAAGCTAAAAACAATTCAGGAAACTCAAGCTCCCTACGTCGATGCTTATCGGGCTGGTTCTGAAGTTATTCTCAAACTTTGCAATATAGTGATTGACTCGTTCACTCGGGGTGTTATGGACAAATCAAAGGCTTCCGGACGTGAATCATCTACATGCAGAAGCCCAGTTTTATTTCTTCTTTCTGGTTGTTTTAAACTCCTCTTCCGAGTCCCGGTCTCTGCATCAGGGAGGTAGGCATGAAGATGTCTATTCACCAGCCAAGTCTCGAGGGTCAAGGCCAGTCACTGAGCTGCCTGGTATCACAGGGCTTGGGGCGGCGGTCAACGCCCGGGACCTGTCACCCGGAAAGGTGTCCACGACGGGGGACGGGACCCGTTGCTGGGGGAGGGGCCGGGGCTGGGCCGACTCGGGTATTTGGGACGCGCGCCCAGCGGACGCCGAGCGCTCCCCAGGGTCTTTCGTTGGCCGTCGGAGCAGCCGCTACACACGCCAGGGCGGATTAAAGCCAGATGTGGCGGCGGGGAGACGCCAAGCACTCACAACCGGGGCCGAGAGAGCGAGATGCCGCAGCAGACCTCGCCATGGCACTAAATGAATGGGGGCGGGGGGAGGAGATCTCACGAGAATTATATAGGCTGCGAGACGGAGCGCCTAAATGACAGCCGGGCCGGCCACTGACGTGAGGAGTTGGCCGCGGGGGGGCGCTCACTGGACGGCGCGCGGCCGCCGGCGGCCAATGGCTGGCGGGGCTGCGGGCGAGGCCCCGGGGGCGGGGCGGCCCGGCTCTCCAGCGGCGGAGGCGGAGTCGGAGTCGGGCGGGGAGGCGGGGCGCCCAGCAGCGGCGGCAGCGGCAACGGCGGCCACAGCAGCCGGGGCGGCAGTCGCGACAAGCCTGGCAGCGCCAGCGGCGGGTGAGGGGCTCTCGGCGGGAGCGCGCGGCTGCTGCGAGGTGGGGACACCAGGACGCTGCGCGGGGTGGCGCGGGACGGAGAGGCGGCGCTGGCCGCGGGCATCTGCGGCGCGGGGATCGCGGGAGATCCACCTGCTCGTAACGGAGCCGCCCGTGCCGCGGCCCGGCCGGGAGCTCGCGCGCCTCTGGCTGTTGCGGGGCGGGCTCGGGGCTCGGGGCGCGGGCTGGGCCTCGGGGCGGGGCGCGGGCCCCGACGCCTCGGCCACGCCGCCAGCCCCGCTAGGTCGCGGCCGCTGCAGCAGCCCAGCTCCGCGGCCGCCGCAGCCCCTCGGTGCTGCGCGCTTTCCTGGTGGCCGGCCGGGCGCGGGAGACGTTCCCCGCTCGCCCCGGTGCGCCGGGGCTTGTCGACTTCGGGGCAAAGTGTAAGAAAGTGTGGGTGTGCTGGGGGATGAGTGGGAAGGAGACTTAGCTGGGACCCGTTGCGGGACAGGTAGGGCGGTGGCCGGGCGGTCCCGGGCGTCCAGGCAGGAGCTGCTCCCCGCCTAGGTGGAGGAGGCAAGAAGCCTGCTGCCATTGAAGCAGATTTTCTTAAGTGCAGACCGGGGTGCAAAAGCACATTCCATCCTCCCCAGGCCTCAGTTGCCCTCCTTAGAAAGGAAGCTGCAGGTGGAGACCTTCGGTCATGTCCAGGTGATTCCACCCGGTGTACCAGGTGACACCTCGAAGGCATGCCTTATGAGCTGGCTGTCACACCACTCCAGCGCCCGCTTTTCTTTTCCCAGCAATTGTTTCTCCGGAGCCTGTTCTTTGCTTTCAACCCCAATTGTGAAATATAAGCAGGCACGCTCTATGTGTTTTTTGTTTGTTTGTTTGTTTGTTTTTTTACTGCTGCCTGTATTTTGCTGTTGTGCTTTCGCTGTTGGACAAATCCTTTGATAGAAGATAATGACCGTGTCGTTAAAACCCAAGTTTAGTATCAAATAGCACGCGTTTTGTGGTCTTTTACTGAATGTTAAAAAATTTATTTCTCCTAACAGGTTATCTTGGCACACGTTTCTCTAGCCCACATGTGTAAATTCTAAGGCGCACTGGACCACGGAATTACGTAAGCTGTATCTTAAACTATGTTACGCCTTTTGTAAAAGTAAAATAAATTTTAAAATGCGTTGTATAAAATTATATAGCTTAGATCATGGTTTCTTGGTTGTGCCTTTGATTCTTCAGGCACTTCTGTCCTGTTATGGGATGGTTAATTAAGGACTGTGCCAGATGTTTAGCAAAGTGTTCTCAGCCATGGGATACATTGAGTATTTCAGAGAACATATTAAAGTAAAGGCCTTGTATCTGGTGATAAAGTATAGGCTTGGCAACCCGTAAAGGACTACTAATAAAACACTTTTCGTTTGTGTTGAAAGTTCCATTTAACTTTGGCAGGGTGGAGAAGACTAATAATTTTAGCAAGTAACTTTTGTTGTGAAAAGATTCAAATGTGTTAAGCCATAGTCTTGGAGATTATTCAGGTGTTAAGATTTTTGCAGATGTGGGTACTCACAAAAATATTGTCTCTTGCTTTAGGTAGTCAATCACAGAGCTCTTGGCTGGTAGCCTGTGAGCTGTCTGTCCTGGTTTGAGCCATGAACATTATTAGTTTTTTCTCTTGTCTGGCATCTTCACTGGTACTGTGTAGCTAAACTTCATTAGTTTGTAAGTCCAAATTAAACATGTATGACTATATTCTTACTGAGTAAAACACTCAGGTTTTTCTTGCAAAATTTTAGGTCTTATTTGTTACTAGAATTTTTTATATCAGACCAGACCGTAGCAACTTCCTGGATGGAATATTTAATATCCCTTGTGTTTCTCATGTATCACTGATAGTGTTTTTATAGCTTACTTAGATTTTAGGGCCAGTTAACTTGTCTTTATCCATTTACTCCGAATCTTACCCCTTATGCTTTTTAGTATTTAATAACTGTTTAAAAATATACTTTATGCTCTGCTTCTCTACTCCCCTTTATTATATGCTTTTTTCTAATAACCTGAATAGGTTTAGAACTTTTACTAAACAAAATCCTTTCTGAAGTAAAATGGGGCTAAGTATGTAGGAATAAAAAAGCATAAGCATTTTTATATAATGCCACACCAGGATATAATTCCAAGTTGTATCATTCGCTTTGAAGTTTTGTTTAAATTTTGAAATGCCTTTGCAACTTATTCCATAATAGATTTACACTTATGCTGTTGAATAAAGATTCTCCAATGTAACCTGAAACTTGGAGTGTCCCTAGCATTTCTCTTCATAGTGCCATGGTACACATGGCCTATTTTGAGAACCAAAGGTTAATAGATAAGAGCTTACACCTTGGAATCATATGAATTAGCGATCTTTCTACTCATTTCCTTGTGTGCAACAAGGTTAATAATGTGTGTTTTGTAGTATTTCATGAAGATTTAATGCATATCATGGACCCAGCATATGGGAAAGACTCACAGTGTTATAATGCCTGTTATTATTTGTAATATTATGCACCACTGCTCTTTCTTCACCAGTGGGTATTTCTATTCACCAGTGGGTATTTCTAGTAATGTTCAGTTCTTTGTAGTAGCTGAGATGGTAGTTCTGAATTGCCTGCAAATGGCCCCTTTAATCAGCAGTACTCTTTTACTCAGAGAATTGCCAGAGGCTTTTCCAGCACTATGGAGGTGCATTAACTTACCTCACTGGAGTGTCATTCAGTATATTGCCAAGTGCATCTTGTGGTCCCTTGAGGCCACCAGAAATCAATCACAGCTCGAGTGCCTGGCTTGACCCCAGGTAATGAAACCAGTTATGCATTTTGTGTGTTGAATAAGTGGCTGACTGCAGGATTTTTGTTTGGTTTTATTGTTTGGTGTTTATTGAGAACCTGTTATGTGCTAGGCAATTATGCTTACGTACTTCAGGGACAGACTTGATTTCATTCCATTTTCTCAACAGTTTTGTTAGTGGGATGGTGGCCTCCTGGATTTCCTGAGTCAAAGCAGGAAGTGATGGGCCCTAGGTTGTACAGTATCTTATTGGATTGCTTCCTTTTCTAAATACCATATGATTCCCAATTTACATACTGGCAGATGTTGATCATTGAAAAAGCTACATTTGTTTTATGATGATGATAGTAGCAATAATTATAACCTTTTTATTATTTGTGATAATGTGTGAAGGTGAAAGCAGGACCTTCCTCAGTTTTGTGAGTAAAACTTAGAGTCCTATAAGTAATAACTGTCAGATCTAGAGACTTGGTCTCCTGAGCCTAGATGTTGCTAGTATGTCATTTTTCTCACTTTTAAAAAACATTCTTCTTGTGCACTAGGAAAACTGAAGAGTGTGAAGAGTATGTTCTCTCAGGAATAATTGTGTGATCATTAGCATTCTCAACTAGGAATAGAATGGCTATTTGTTTAATGAACCCCCTAGTTTCCCCTTTGAGTAGTCAAAGTTTTCATAGACAAAATAAGACCAAAGGGAGGGAATACAGTTTGAAACCTTTTCCCTTTTCTTAATGATAAAATGAGTCGTTTAAATGTTGAGATAATCTTTATACATGCACTTTCACCCAGCCCAAGTTCATTAATATTGGCAACTAACCAAACAACCAAACCAATATTTTATATTGCTAAACAGGTTTTCCTTTTCCCCCATGAACTAGGAGGAAAGGGCCCTGAGACATCAACCTATGAAGACTGTGGCGACAACCCCAGCTGTGAAGAAAATCCCAAGGAACAATTGTGAATAGTCTTGCAGCCCCACTTGTTTTTGCAGAGCATCTGAAATGAGCCGCTCTTGATGATTTTATTGACCCCGAGCCAGGAGTACTGCATTCATTTGACTTCAGGATAAGAAGAACGTCTCAGTTATCATCATAAACATATGAACCATTGTGATGGTGAAATGAGATGAGGCTCCGAAATGGAACTGTGGCCACTGTTTTAGTATTTATCACTTCGTTCCTTACTTTGTCTTGGTATACCACATGGCAAAATGGGAAAGGTAAGGAAAGAGCCCCCCCCCCCCCAAAAAAAAAAAAAAAAAAAAGTGCTGTGCATGCTGCCTGATCTGCTGGGCGCCCAGCAGTTTCTTTTTGACATAAAAATGAAACCGTTTTCTTGAACAGGATTTTTAATTTGAATGAGGTTTTTTGTTTTCAACTTCTTGTAATTGTACCTGGAGAAACAGATACAGATCAGTGTTTATATAATACCTGATAGCCAAGTTGAATAATAAAGACTTTGTTTTGGTATTTTATTTTTATTACTAAACTGCAAATATTTAATAAACTTCTTGGATGCAGTTGGCACCTTCATGAAATTTATATGCTGTTTGTACTGATGATTTAGTGCTGTGTAGTTAAGGATTTAAACTATAGACAGGTTGCTTTTGGCAAAAGTATGAAGTGGATAGAGGAAATTCTGATTAGGAGAAAAATGATTAATGTGTGTAGACTGTAAAAAATTTAAAGGAAGGTTGTTTGTTCATTGATTGGAGTTATAGTCAGGGAGAATGCATAGTTTTTGCTTTTTTGGAAAGAAAATACTTGGAGTAAATTCTGACCTGCACTTTTTGTCTGACTTTTTTCTTTCCATCAAGGAATATTGATGGCAAGATGGACGAAGATGTTGTGATGAGTACATATGTAGTCTGTTTAGGGTCAAGTTAGAGTAGTTATCACCTGGTTATTTGAAGATGCAGTTGCTGGCATTATTTTATTGCATTGGTGACGATAAATGAAAAGTTAGGTGCATGAATTAATTTTTCTGTGTGTATAAATATGACTATGAGTCTGTATATATAAAATGAGCTGATGTTAATGAGTATATTCCTGTGTCTGTATATATAAAATGAGCTGATAGAAATGAAAAATATGTGCTCTGTCCTTTGAGCAATTACATTATTTCTTCACTTTTTTTTTCTGAGTTCAGCTGTACTTTTTGGGGGAAAGTGAATGAAAAATTTTGTGGGCAAATACACATTTTAGATTTGTTTTTTTTTTTTTTGATTGTAGCAACAGGATGTAACCAAAGGACTTTGAATAGTTAAGCTATTGATTGTTTCTGACATAAACAAAACAGGCTACTGACCTTAAAAGTCTACTTATGCGATTAAGAGAATTGACCATAAGAAGAGCATATGGTTTTTTTACTTATCAAGAAATTTATCTGTTCAGAAAGTTGTAGTAATGGAGAAACATGACCCTTCTCACTGCCTTATTTAAGGGATTAAAAGTTTTGGAATCTCTGCTCTGTTTATTTTGTTGTTTTTTTTTTGTGTGTGTGTAGAGACATTATAAGCAATTTCTTTTTGTATTAAGCAGTTGTTAGAATCAAAATCAAAACAAATATGAATTTACCATGTGGTAATAGGCACAAAAAAGCCTGTTCTCTTTGCTTATCACAGACTCTCCAGCTCTGATTTTTCTGCTCAGTATTTTATTCAGACACAGGTATCAACAGAGATCTCCTGTTATGGTTATGTAAAATCCCATGTTTTAATGCTATCGTTTATGTAACCATTCTAACTGCTGAGCATTTGGATTTTTTTCTGGCTCTTTCTGGCAGTCAGTTTGAATTTTTTTAGAGCAGAACTGATTTCAGATATTTAATTCTAGTCTAGTCATAAACCGTGCTCTGATTTTTACTTTGAAAACGTGGCTTCCATGTTATTGCTGTTAACTGTCTTTGTTCATTCAGTGGCCCTTTTTGTGTCCCTGTCCTGTGCCTAATGCTGTATTATATGCTATGAATATGAACTCACACCTTGGAGTTCAGGGGCTGGTAGGGAAAGATGCATGTAAACAAATTTGATCCATGTGGTGTATTGAGATAGAAACCATAATGGAGTGCTGTACATGTTGCATTTTATAAGCATGTTGCATGTTATTTAATCTTCATAACAATCCTGGGAGGTGGTGGTATCCCTTTTCTATAAAAGAGGAAACCAACACAGGGTGGTTGAGAAACTTTGCCAAGTGAAGTTTCAGACTGATTTCATGGATTATGCTGTTTCTGGTCTGTTGCTCAGAGGAGCAGAGTCAGAGGCTACAAATTGTTGAGGCACAGAGGAAGAGTAAATGCAAAGGTGATGCCAGGAAGGGTAGAGACAGTAGACATGTCAGGTAGAAGGAGCTGCATGTGCAGGAATGAAGTTCTGAAAGGATGTGCAATATTTGTGCTTTGGAAACATGAGAAACACTATGATCAACACAAACTTTCTTAGACAGTTTCTAGGTTGAGCTGGTATCTCTCTTCTCATTTGAACTTCATGTACTGCTTGGAAGAATACATAAACTCGTCCCTGGGATTGGCATAAATTGAAGAGGGCTGGGGGGTATAGGGGGGGCGTGGGAGCAAGGAGTATATAAAAAACTGCCAAGGAACCTAGAGTTGGAGTGAGGGTACCAGTTCCAGCAGGTAGACAGGATTCTCACATTAAAAATGAAGAGACATACCAACTAGGATGAGAAAATTGTAAGCAGGGCGTTTTCTTACTTGCTGGTGGGACTAGAGCTCCAGTGAACCTCCTCTTCAGACACAACCGGGAAGGTAGCCCAGACCAAGCGAGTAATCCAAGATCCCTGTCCACAGAACATATAATGTCCATGTGTATATTTCTGTGTGAGCATGTCTCCATTTGGTATTTACTAGGGATTAGAATCCCTGGATCAAATGGTGACTCCAGGAGCTGCCACATTGTTTGCCACATTGTTTATCCAAAGTTATTCCAGGAGCTGCCACATTGTTTATCCAAAGCGGCTGAACTTTATACATGTTCCTTCCAGTCAGGTATGAAGGTTCTGACTTCTGCACATTCTTGACAACAGGTGTATCTGACAACATTTGTGCTCCTTGATTCTGCTCATCCTTGCAAAGTAGTATTTCATCTGTGGTTTTGGTTTATGTCTCTTTAAGGACTAATGATGTCTAGCATCTTTTTTGTGTACTTTTTAGCAACCTGTATATCTTCTCTGGAAAAAACTCCCAGCTCCTTCGCCTATTTTTAAAATGGGTTGTCCTTTCAATTGTAAAAGTTCTTGTTATTTTCTAGATGCAGATTCCTTATTGAACATGATTTGCTTTTTTGTTCCTACCATACTATAGGTTTGGGTTTTTTTTTTTTTTTTTTGGTTTGTTTCTTTTTACATTTTTGATGTCAAATCTTTGCATTCTTGATACAATAAAGCACAAGAGTTTTTAATTTTGGTGAAGTCCAATCTGTTTTGTTGTTTGTGACTTGTACTTTTGGGATCACGTTTAAGAATTCATTGCCAAATCCAAGAGTTTTACAATTCTGCTCTTGCCTTTAATTCTTTGATTTTATTTAATTTGTGTGTGTGGTGTGAGGTAGAAATCTACCTTCATTCTTTTGCAGTCAGCTATCCAGTTGTCCTTTGTCCTAGCACTATTTGTTGGAAATACTATGCTTTTCACATTGAATGGTCTTGTCACTCTTGTTGAAAATTAATTCATAGATTGATTATATACAACTATTTCTGGACTCTCAGTTTTATGACATTGATCATCCTTGTGCTAGTACCCCACTGTCTTTGGTTATTACTGCTTTGTAGTAAGTTAAGAAATTGGGAAATGCAAGTTATGATACTCTATTTTTTAGGATTGTTTTGGCTATTTTTGGACTTTGCAATTCATATTAATTTTAGAATTCTCTTGTCAATTTACATAGAGAAGTCAACTGGGATTCCAATAGGGATCTTGTTGAATCTGTGAGGATACTGGGTGTTCCAGTTCATGGACATGGGATGTTTACTTCGTCTATGAAGATCTTTCATTTGTTTGATCGATTTTTGTGTTTTCATAGCACAGGTTCTGTGATGCCTTTGTTAAATATATGCCTAAGTATTTTATTCTTATATTATTTTGAATGGAGTTGTTTTCTAAATTTCATTTTGTCACTTGTTCATTGCATATGTATAGAAATACAATTGACTTTTGTACCTTGCAACATTGCTGAACTTAATGGTTTTAATAGACTGTTAGGAAATTTGGTAGGATATTCTGTTTATAGGATAATGCCAAAAACAAACAAAAGACCATACATACCATTAGTGATTAGAAGTAGTCACCTTCCTTTCCAATTTGAATACCTTTTATTTATCTTGTTTAATTTCCCTGGCTAGAACCTACCTCCATTAAGTGTTGAATAGAACTAGTGGAAGCAGACATCCTTATCTTCCTGATCTTGTGAAGAAAACAGCCAGTCTTTCACAATTAACTATGAAGTACTGTGGTTTTTAAGGAAGTTTCTTTCTATTCCTGTTTACTGAATGTTTTTATCATGAATGAATATTAGATTTTTGTCTAATGCTTTTCTTGTGTTTAGATAATGGAATGTTTTTTTCTTTTGCATTCTACTGATATATTACTTTCATTGTCTAGAAATTCAACCAACCTTGCATCCTTCGGTTAAACAGCACTTGGTTGAGCACTTGGTTTTTATGTGGCTGGATTTGGTTTACTAGTATTTGTTGGAGTTTTTTGTGTTCAAATTTTGCAGAAGGAATTTTTATCAAAAGCACAACGTGTTTCTCTGCTTTTGAAACCAGGGTAATATCAGCCTCATAAAATGATTTAAGAAGTGTTCCCTCTATTTTTTGAAAGAGTTCATAGAGAATCTGTATTAATTGTTTGATTCATAGAATCAGCAGTGATGTCATCTGGGATTTTCTCTGTGGGTAGTGATTTGATGACTAATTCAGTATCTGGTGATAGGTGCTTTACATGTTACATATTTCTTCTCCAGTTTCTGTATTTTGTGTTCTAGGAATTTTCTGTTTCATCTAATTTGTTGGTTTACAGTTGTTCATGGTATCCCATTATAACCATTTCTATTTTTATAAAATTAGTGATTATGTGTCTGCTTTCATTTCTGAGTCCTGTCATTTGAGCTGTCTGTGTTTCGTAGAGTAGTTGAAAGTGTGGCAGTTTTATTGATCTTTCAAAGTATCAGCTTTTGGTTTTTTGGTTTCTCTTTTCTCTAATTCATTACTTTCTACTCTAATCTAATTATGCCCTTCCTACTGCTTTTTTAGGACTTAGTTTGCTTTTATTGTTATAGTGTTAAGATGAAGGGTAAGGTTTTCATTTCAGATCTTAATGCAAGGATTTATAGCTATAAATTTTCCTGTAAGTACTGTCTTATTTGCTTCCTACAAGTTTTGTATATTTTGTTTTGATTTTCATTCCAGGGTTTTTTTTTCTTATTTCTTCAAAAAATTTTCTCTTTTACCAGTTGGTTATTTAAAGATTGTGCTGTTTTATTTCCACATATATGTGAATTTTTCAGATTCTTCCCTGTTTTTCTGATTCTGTTACATTGTGGTTACAAGACATTCTTTGTAGTACTTTATCCTTTTAAATTTATTTACATTTGTTTTATTACCTAGCATGTGATCTAGCCTAGAATATTCTGAGTGAGCTTGAAAAGAATGTATACTGTTGTTGGGTGGAATGTTTTATAGATATCTGACAGGTCCACCTGATTTACAGTGCTGTTCAGTCTTTTCCTTGTTGACCTTCTTGTCTGCTTACTCTCTTCCTTATTGAAAGTGGAGAAACAAATTCTCCCAACTATTGTAGAAGTATCTATTTCTGTCTTCATTTCATTTTTTTCTTCATAGATTTTAGTATATCATTAAGTATATATGTACTTATTAAATCTTCCTTCTTTATCTCTAGTAACTGTTTCGTGGTTCTATTGAAGAAATTGTTTGAGTTCAGCACTTGATATCTCTTCTGACCCCAAGAGGGTTCCTCTTTCTGTCACTTTCAAGTTTTTGTTTATAAGCTAGGTTGCTTGTAGTTTCAGCTGTATCTTTATTAGAGCCACAGTATTATCAATTCCCTTCTTTGAATTTGACAGGGTTCTTAGTTTAAATCTTTGCTGTAAATGAAACCAGTTCATTTAGGAAGAGATAAGCTTTCTAACCAACCCTAGTACCCCAGTTAACATTTCTGAGCCAAGACTTGGAGGTGGGACCACAGCTTTCTGAGGGGGTGCTCCCACTCAAGAAACTAAGCACTGATTGAGGGGCCTAGAAGCCCAGAGTGTCTAGCCTGGGCTGCTTCTGGGGTGGAAGTATTAACTTCATTAGCCAGGTCTTCAGGGGCTGGGTATTCTCAGCATGCTGCTCCTAAATTAGGTGTGGGTTTGTGAAAAGATCAGATGTCATATTCTGGTAGCTATAAAAGAAATACTAGATAAAGCGTTTTGTTTAAAACTATGGCTCTTACTTAAAGTACAGTGAAAAAAGTTTTAGGCATTTAAAATTTTTCTTCACAGAATAAACAAAGCTTTCAAACAAGATATAAGGAAAATGAATAGTAAGTCTAGGGTTTGAAGTATGCTGTCATCATTCGATCTCATCAAAATTGTTAAGTTGTATTTGTTGAGCATCCCTTGTTTTGCCAGGCACTGTTAGTGGTGTGGGGTACTGTTGTGAACATACCAGAAAAATCCCTGCTCTGTTGTTGGGATGGAGGAGGGGGAGGGAAATAGCCAAAGAAGCAATAAATAGAAAAATTTAACTGTAAGTTGGAGAATAATAAGTATTTATTTTTTGTTTTGAAATAATTTTAGATTTATTCTAAGTTTGCCATAGTAATATATGCAGGCTTCTTATTCACCCTAATAAATGACTTGCATAACCTTTAGGTATTCATCTCATTTTCTATCCTGTGTTTCTTTTTGTACAAATTGAGCAATTACATGAACATCCTCTATGTGAAAGGTGGTATTTTACCCAAAATATTTAAAAAAGCCATCTTATATGTTTGAAAGAGCCAGATCTTAGATTTTATGTTCATATTGTACTTCTCAGTTAGCCTTTCTTTTCTACCTGCCTCTTCTGCAGCATCTATAAAATGCTGCATGTGTGCGTATTATACTGAGTGATGGAGAGGCAGGAATGATCATAACACAGAATCTGCCCTTTGAAGCAAATCACTTTTAGGGGCAAAGCCAATAATTAGAATAAGCATTATTATTCATCCTTTTACAGAGATATGGACACAATGCTATGATAGCATCTAGGTAGAAGCAATTCATTCTCATAAGGAGTTCTAGAAAAACTTCTCACAAGAAATAACTTTGAATGATCTGAAAGGTAACTAGGATTTTTATAGGAGAAAGCTATTGCATGAAATAATGGAGAACTGGGTGTGTTGGATTGAACCAAAGTGTGCACCAATGGTTGTAGATTTGAATTTGACCTAATGAGCTGGAAAGACTTGACCTAATGGACCATAGGTACAGATATGTAAAGGATGGAAAGAGAGGAGCTGGGAAAGAATGGGGATGTAAGGGTCTAGGGGCTGGAAGCTTTTGTTATATAAGAAGCAGGTATGACTGGCAGTAAAGGCAGTAAGATGTTTGAAGAACTAGAGACAGTTTTTGTTGAGTGTCTTCTAAATAAAGAGCTATCTTGTGTCTTTAGACTTGGTTATTTGTTTTGTAGGTTATGACATGGAATTAGGCATAGACATGCACAGATTTTTTTCTCATTATTTAGCTTAAAGGTGCAGTTGATTCTATTGAATGCCAAACAACTGAAATCAGTAGGATGAAGCAAGTTACAGTAAACTACGGATACCATGGGCTTCATTGATTCTCTACTTCTGAACTTTCCTAATATTGTGGATTCTTATTTTTATACTTTTCTGATCTTCCCCAGCTGGAAAGAAAAAGAATGTCTTCGTAGACAACTTGTGTTAAAAACAGCCAAGGTTATGGATCAAGAGAGTCTTGAGGTGAACCTGGTTGCCTTTCTCAAGAGGACATAAATCTAGGCAGCTTGGTTATCTGGTTGGGTCCCTTTTACTAGTTAGAACTTGTTAGATTAATAAGGTTCTTTACATTCCTGTTGTACATATAAATTTTAGTTTTTCATGCTGGTATTTTGCTCTGAGATAGGTTTCTCAATTGTCCTACAATTCATCTGACATGGTGGAGATGTAAAATTCAGTGTGCCTTATTCAATTTGATTAGAAGGATGGCAGGCTTTTTTCCCCCTCTCTGAAAAAAGGACTCTAGCGTGATCATTTTAAGATACTGACTTTTTTTTATCCAGTGTCTTTGTGTGACCATTAGACTAGTCTGTTTTCCTCTGTTTTTGTAACACTTATATTGCTTTGAAACTGTTAGCTTGTGTAGAATTTCTCTTTTCTCCCATTGCTTGTTATACATACATAGAAAACTATAAATTTATATCTATCTATACTTTTAAGCATACAAGTAGATCTGCTTTATTAGAGAAAATAGTACAAAGAGTCTTCTACTTAAATTAGCAAGTTAGCTGTATTCTGTTCTATACCTCATTTTTGGCATTTCAACCTTTTCGGTGGACCTTTTTTTCCTTTTAGAGTATTTACAAAATAAATTTAGAGTATTTACAAAATTTATATCCACTAAATAAATTTTTTTTCTTAAATATCTACATTGCCACAGCTTACCTGCTAGAAACTTCTAGTTTGTTTTACCTCTTTAGCACTCTCCCTACCATCTATAAAAGAATCTTTGCTTTCTTATCCTATTTTTGTGCTTCCATATGGACTGTGATTTTTTTCCTCTCTTTCAGAAAATGTGGAATTACCTATACCTTAAGGAGACCTAGTTCCTTTTAACTCCCCTACCCCCATTAACAATAATAAGCAGTTTAGGAAAGAGTGATGAATAAAAGTGTTGCTGTTCTTGGGAAATAGAATTTAGATGTTTTTTCCATTTTGACCAGTCTTGTTGCTAAACTCTCTTTTCCTATTTGTGTGAGGTTTGTTTGATTACCAAGACTTTCTTCCCTGTTGATGAACTTTAGCTCTCTGAAAAACAACTTCAGGGTTGGAGTTTTGTCAAGAAACTGGGCAGCTAGGGACTTGTTACTTAAACAAGGCTGTGAAAAGTGGAGTGAAATAGGAAAAGAGTTTGCCTACTAGTTTATCTCTTTCTTCACACAGGGAAAAATGGCCAGATGTTACATGAATTTACCTCTTTCGGTAGTCCTGGCAAGTGTTTGTGTGGAGAAACTTCATCTTGCACTTTGGTTTTTATTTCATAGTACCAAAGCTGTTTTTCTTTTAAAATGTCTTCACAAATCTGTGCATGAGTGCTTTGCAGCGGTGATTTTTTTTTTTTTTTTTTTCATTGATACCTGTTCTTTCGCTGTCACCTCTGCTGCCTTCACAGGGCAAAGAAGCCAGTAGGGTTGTTGTTTAGGAACTAGGAGGAATGCATTTGTTGACTTTGTATCCATGACTTTGTATCCATTTCATTCTCACAACAGCTCTAGGGGAGTAGGTGAGTGTAAGAGCCCTTTATTGACTTGAAGATACTCAGGCAATTAATAATTTACTGAATCCCACTCCATTATCTGGCTGGAGAGAGATGGAGACAAGATCTGAGCTGGGTGTGTCCGACGACACCACAGCTTGTGCTACCTGGAGCAGGTCCCTTGCCGCCTGCATAGTGGAGTCCCTTACCTGGATGGGGTCACTGTCAATGAGCTTCTGAAAGTCTTGTTTTTGTTGGGTCCCTGTGTTATCGGGGGATAGGGACACCCCCGTTTAAATTCCTCCTTCCTATGGGTTCTCCTGCCTGCGCGCAGCAGCTGCTCAGATATTAACCTTAACAACCAGGATAGACAAGATATTTATTTACAGATACGGAAAAAAAAACCAAACCGAAAGAGTCTACACCCTCACAAATGTTCCAAACGAATAGAGCCCCACTTCTGCTCCTCAAGGAGCTTCGTGGGGTTTACCTCAGTCTTAGGGCACTTCTGGTTGGAAATGCCAGGACCTTGACTCCCAATCCTGTGGCTCCAGTTGGTACTGAAAGTGGGTAAAAAAGAGACTTTCTGACTTTATTTAACTGTTTACAGTTATCTGCTTGCTTCTTTCTCCAAAGCAGGCTACAAGCAGTTCCTTTGCAATTACCTTTAACCTTAACTTATCTGCCTGCTACTCTCTACAAAGCAGGCTACACACTCTTCATTAGCATTTTCACTGATCACCTTTACCATTGATATGCAAAAGCCAGCCAACTGCTCTCTGCTTTCAGCTCCAAAAACTGCAGAAAAGAAAAACTTTAATACACAGTTTAAACTTTCCACTCGTGGGTCCTTACCACCATCCCCAGCCTTCTCA
>PVHY01002690.1:0-121364 GCA_004024945.1 Uropsilus gracilis | reverse complement strand
GGAAAACATAAACAGATGGGACTACATCAAACTAAAAAGCTTCTGTACAGCAAAAGAGACAACAGAAAAAACTAAAAGATGCCCAACCGAATGGGAAAAAAATCTTTGCCCTCCACATGAGTGACAAGGGTTTAATAATGAAGATCCACAAGGAACTAACACAACTAAACAAAAGCAAAACAAAAAGCCCAATCAAAAACTGGGGAGAAGAACTAAAAAGACACTTTTCCAAAGAGGAAATACAAATGGCCAACAGGCACATGAAAAACTGCTCAACTTTGCTAGTGAATATGAATTCTTATCAAAGATCAGACCTTATGCACATCATCCACATGATCTTCCTGTGAGTAAAATGTATGTGTGTGTAGTTATCCACACATATTTATTGAATATGTTTTATGGAGACTAGTAATGATACAGAGCTCATTATACTGCAAAGGGGAAATCATTCATGCATGGATATCATAACCAATAAGAAAATCATATCCAGAATCACCTCTTAGAATAATCGAGTCTCCAAAGCCTGGCATTTATTCATCTGAAGTTTTTTCTATATCACTGATCTGACACCTCCATATTTTATAATCCTTCATGCTTTCAATTAGAATTATAGATTAATTTAAATGACATTTCTATATTTTTTCTTTCCTCTCTAGGATTATCACAAGGTTTAAATCATTGAACTCAGTGTTTCAAATTACATATAGCAATTGCGTGACATCTAATAGGCTATATAAAAATAAATTAATGAGTTCATAACAATTTCTCCAATTCCAAAATTGATGAGATGCAAGTTGAAATTTTCTGGGAGTTCATTTGTGCCTAAAATGAAATAATACCATGGATAAAAAACACAGTTTTAAATTTAAATATTCATTTATACTAATACATATGCATGACAGCACCATTAAAATGGTTGAATACGTTACTTATATTCAGTATACTACCTTTTTTCATATTATGAAAACACCGATATGTAAAATGATATTCTTTTGGCACCATAGATGATACCCTTCTGGCATCCTTATGAAATGCAATAGATTGCTACTACTGTGGGCACTTGTTTCACTTATGCCAGTTAGATTTAATACATAAAATTGCATCTAAAACACTTTACAGCATTCTTTTTTTTATCTGTATTTACTATGTTTCTTGGCAAATCAAGAAATCAAACTTGGCAAATAGGAAGACAGAATTTACGGATACCTATTTTGAAACTTCATCCCTACACTTATTAAAACAAACATGTTAGAGAAGAATCAATGTAAAAGGTTGTTTTACTTGTTATCATTCAATGAATTAGGTTATCTTGTTTTTCTGGCATTTCCATGACATGATAAGGAATAAAATTTGGGAAACTAAATCGCTTCACATTGCTGACCTTATGATGATCCAGACTTCAAAAACTTTGTGCTATGGCACAGATGAATTCCAGACAGCTCTTGAAAAGTGCCCAACCCCAGGGCCACAACTCCTTTGTTATTTGCTCATTCAAATGTGGGAAAATATGAGATTACCAGTATGCCCTGGACTTGGGAACTAAGTAAGTTCACTTTTACAACTACAAGAGCAGAAAGAACTTGTTGGACATGTGCTAAAATACAGGAGTGCTGATTGCTCAGAGAAAAGGCTTGCATAATGCGATGCTACCTGCCTGTCTCAAGGTAGAACTGTTAATGAAAGGGCAGATTCTGCTTGCCAGAGAGGCTGAACTTTAAGTACACATTTTAACACCTAACATTTTAAGTAAACATGGATATAACACTCTCAGACTACCTGAACTGAGCAGATTCAGACGAATAAGTAAGGTAGGGAAAACTAGTTTAAGTGATTTAAACAATAGCCCAATATATCATTTTAAATATCAATGTGAACTTCTGTTAGCAATGTATTACCCCCCCAATGAAACTTTATAGTATAGCTACACTTTTCAAAAGTGCCTAATTTTGCTTGCCATCTTTTACAATATCTCATATTCTACAGTTTTCTCTATCTATAATTTTGCAACAAAGTAATCCACCCCCCTTAGAACATGGTTCTCCCTGAAGCCAGTCCTAATAGAACCATAGTAATTGCTATAATGACTATTTTAATGTGCTTGTTATGAACCAGTTTATTCATACTTATATTTGTTTCTTGCTGCTTCCCTCCAAATATTTTACTTTCATCTTCCACTACTGCTACATTGTTTCTTTCAATAGGCACCACTGTAAAAATAGAATTCAGCATTGCTCTCTGACAGCAAGTGAGAGGTTTCAGAGACATGAACAAAGGAAACACACCGTGTGTTATATAGTTTAAAAATATATACATTCAGGGTGCTG
The DNA here is from genome assembly GCA_004024945.1 of Uropsilus gracilis. Lineage (NCBI taxonomy): Eukaryota > Metazoa > Chordata > Mammalia > Eulipotyphla > Talpidae > Uropsilus > Uropsilus gracilis. The sequence goes on along the minus strand of PVHY01002690.1, from coordinate 119,040 downwards.
AAAGAATACTAGTAATAACAGTTCATATAAGAGAACATGATGCTTGTTTTAAGAGATGCATACAGAGCCTCAGACCTTCAGATAAGAAGGGCATCCTCTTGTATAAAAATGTCTTGATCTCAGTAGGTCACTAAAATGAAAGAATGACTTTTTATTTTAGGAAAACTAAAGAATAAATATATTTTATGATTGTTAAATTCAGCTAAGGAAAATTTTCACTTGTAGAAAGAAATGTGAAGGATAAATTATTTTAATAAACCACAATCACTATCAGAGAAAAAGAAGCATATACTTTGGACTTAGGCAAATCTGATTTGAATTTGAGCTTTACAAATTACAACATGTGGAAGTTGGGGCAAGTTACTCAATTTCTGTAAGCTTTGGGCTTTTAATCTGTAAATAGGTATAAGAAAATTTATCTCTCAATGTCACGTTGAGGGTTGAGTGGGATAATGACTATAAAATGACATTAAATCTGCATATTTATTGTTATATGTAGAATCTTATTAATGTGTTTGGCTAGCTGATTTTATTTAACTTACTTCAATGAGACAAATGTCTGATAAAACTCTTCTCAGCCCAAGGTTCTTGCTTTGTCCTGTTACCTATCCTTACCAGATTTCATCCTGACTGCCTAACTTAACAATTTATATATATATATGTATACATATGTATACATATTATATTATATTATATTATATTATATTATATTATATTATATTATATTATATTATATTATATTATATTATATTATATTATATTATATTATATTATATTATATTATATTATATTATATTATATTATATTATATTATATTATATTATATTATATTATTATATTATATTATAATTTTGATGATATGAATATTTGTTTTGGAGTTGAGTTTTCCTTTCAGAGTGTCCATACATTTTCATTTTCATTTCATACAAAACTAAAAGTCATATTTCTTTTAGATACTTAAAATTTGGAGATGTCAAAATAAATACAATAATGAACCTATGATATGTTAAAATATAATCCCTTAAACACCAACTAAAGAACAGCAAAAACAGCATCAGAAAAAAACTAACGTTTAACAGAGTCGGGATTCCTAGACAAATAGACATAAAGGAATTGACATCAAGACCACTTGACCTAACATGTCTCTTGAAAGTTAAAGGGCAAAATTAAACATTCAGTAATGATGTAGGAGTGTGATTGGGTGGACTGATCTGAGAAGAAAATGTTTTGTAAATCAGAAATTCGAAAATAAAATACAGTAATGGGAAAATCTATAAAATAGTGTCATGGATAAGGATAGAAGGGTTGACCTGGCTATGATCTCTTCAGCGCCTGGAGGAAGTCCATACTATTTTTTGACCCATCAAAAATATGAAGTTCAAACTGTAATAGGCTCAGACTATTATTTTTTTTACCTCAGCTACACATTGATTTACAAGTTTATTTGATACTTCTGATGCAAGATTTTGCATAGCTGTCTCTTAGATTCAGTACTTCCAAATTAAAGCTATACCCTCTGTAGAAACTTTTTAGAAAACTACCCAAATATTGTGTTTATTATGCATATTCATTGCATTTATTTGATGTTGCTTTTCATACACTTCCTATTTTGCATGGAGACTTTGTATTTTTGCCACTTGCTAAAAAACTTCATTTGAAATTGTGGAAATCATTGATACTTTTATGAATTATCCCAATTCACCACTCCTTAGAAGTACAAGACATGATTGCATCACATTAGAAGTGGTCTTCTAAAACGGAGCTTGTCCCCTTTACCACAATTCTGAAAATAAATATACAGGCAACAACTTTTATAAAGTCACATGCTTGAAGTATTTTATTTCTATGATGACCCAAGAGTAAGCACAAGTTGCCAAAAGAATAAATATCTTTATCTCTCTCTTTTTTTTTTTTTTTTGAGACTAGGTCTCCTATTTTTGCCCGTGGAAACGCAGGCTCTCGTTGCCCAGGGTACCACAGACTCAAGCAATCCCCAGCCTCAGCTTCCCAGGTAGCTGGGATTATAGGCGCACGCCACCACGCCCAGCTATTTTTTTGGAACTAGCTCTTGCTACGGGACATAGGCGGACTCGAACCGCGATCCCTAGCCCCGGTCGCTTCATAGGCTGAAGCTCCCAGGCACGAGCCACCACCGTTCTCAGCCTATATCTCATTTTATTCTTTGTCTTAAAGCAATTTTGTCTATTGTCACTGTCCCTCTCCCCTCCTCTTTTTTAAAATCTCCTCCTCCCCTCTCCCTCCCCTTCCTTCTTTTCTTCCTCCTCCATCCCTTTTACCCTCCCACTCCCCACATAATGTAATACAGGAATTCAAGCCACTAGACCATTTTATCTTTGTAATTTAAATCAAGAAACACTTGTTTCTAGTGTTGGCATGGATGTGGAGAAAAAGAAACTCTCTTACATTGCTGGTGGGAGTGCAAACTGGTCCAGCCACTATGGAAGACTGTGTGGAGGACCCTCAAACAACTGAAAGTGGACTAACATTTGACCCAGCAATCCTACTACTGGGAATCTACCCAGAGTACATGAAAACATTAATTCAAAAGGACAGCTGTACACGCATGTTCACTGAAGCTCTGTTTACAATTGCCAAGATTTGGAAACAAAACAAATGCCCCAAAACAGAAGATTGGCTAAAAAAATGTGGTACATATTTTTCACGTAGTATTCACGATGGAATACTACGCATCAACCAGGGAGGACAAACACATGTCATTCGCAGCAACATGGATGGAACTAGAAAGACTCATATTAGCAGAAATAAGCCAAAAAGAAAAAGAGAAATACAGGATGGTCTTACTTATATGATGGATATAGGGAAAAACAAACAAATAAGAAAAAATAAAAACAACCAATGGGGCTGAACAATGGAGCGAGAGAGGAGGAGGGGGAAGAAGGCAGGGGAGGGAAGAGCACAAAAGATCAGAATGGTTAACAGGTGTTAGCAAAGTGGGAAAGCCCTGGGTATACAATAATGCAATAATGTAATATAAATATAAATACACATATATATGCAAATTTAAAAAGTTTTTAAATTAAAAGAAGAATCATCACAGAGATAGTTAACATTCTCTGTGGCTATCTCTTCTATCTTATCCCGCATTATATATTCCCAGAAATAATAATTAGTACACTGGATTTGATGTTTGGTATTTGAAACTCTTAAATCACACATCAGTAAATAATATATTATTTTGCATGGTTATGAATTCATAATTATGGTATTGTAATATGTATACCTATCTATGTAACTTGCTTTCTTCCCACAAAAAAATTTCAAAAATTAAAAAAAAATTCTCCTAACTAGGGTACTGGAGAACATCCCCACTTGTTACTTCTATAATTGTATCCAAATTTCATGTCGTCTTAAAGTCTTAAAACTTGTAATATTTGTCATATTTATATATTGTTGTACCCTATTAGCATACTGATATCTTGTTGTATCCTAATTTCCTTTTATTTACACGTTCTAATCCTGAAATAAACTGTATAGTTTACAATAATAAAAAAAAAGAAACACTTGTTTCTTGGGGATACCATTTGTAGTTGAGACAAACTGAAACACACGGTGTATTTCTTGATCATATTTACAAATAATGAATGTATAAGAAGATCTTATTTCTCTTTAGATCTCTCTGTGATGTTTTTATAACACATGTGGATCTTACACTACAATTATTAATGAAGAGCTCCATCACAATATCTACTCACTATACCCAATTATAAAACCCGAACTGCTTGGCTAAGGTATTCATTAACCTTCTCAGAACTTAGAATAGAAAATCTAATCACATGGAGGTGGCAGACTGCATTCTGAAAATGAGTCCAGTTGTCATGTACAGTAAATTTTAATACCTGAATTCTCTGTAAATTTGGCAGTTTCATGATATTGAATGAGGAGATTTTAATCACCTTAAAGATATGAAATTAGCATTCATTTGCACTGTAAAAATGACTATCTGAGACAATTGCTAAAAGAACATTTTTACTCATATTCTAATTAAAGTTCTTACATTCATTAATTTCATTTCTCCTTATATGTTTTAAAGCTTTTAAATTCTGATTGAAATTGTACATTCAATAATAAACAGTTATTTTGCATCTCCCATTTCAACATTCTCTTAAAACACCAAAAGAAAAATTAATATTTAAATTTACTAAGCAAGTTTACTTTAAGTTTTACATTCTGCAGCATATAATGCAGACTAACCGTAGTGATTTACCACTTCTGAACTACCTTTAACTCAAATAATTTATTCTTAAATTTTTAGCATTGTTCAAATTGACACTATTGTACTATATAAACTTATAAACTTCTACACATAAGACTGATTCAACAATCCTAGTTAATTTCAATCATCCAGTTGCTTACTTTTTCCATAACATTTGGCATGACTAGTATTACCACCACCTAGAATGCTTCAGTTCCCCTTTTGTATAACTACTTTCTCCATCTCCTCTTACCTCTTCGATTAGCCTTCATTTGCTCTTATAGCTTACCCTTTCACTTAAATTCTGGGAGCTATATGCATTTCCATTTTTGTATTCTCATACTGACAATTCATTTTGGAAAACATACATATCCCCTTTGTTTGCAGTTTATCTACAGATTATCAAGTTGTTTTTTTTTAATCACTCATTCATTTATTGAAGAAATATTTTGAGTACCCACATGTTAACTACTTTGCTATATGCTGGTGTAAGCATAGTCTGTCTTCTAGGAACCTCTAGACAAATGAAGGACACAGGCAAAATTATGTGGGACATTTTTCTCCAAAGTGAAAGTTATCAGAAGTACTTTTGTGGTTAGATTACAGCATATAGGGACAGTGTAGTGGGACATAAAATATAAATTTCATTTTAAACACATGAATAAATATTTCCACTCAGAGGTTTACTTCGTTAAACACTATTCAATCTGGAGGTATGTGTATCACAGATTTTTGTGATAATGACAGATGTGTCTTAACATTACTAACATCCATTATTTCTTTTAATACCAATTTCTGAAAGCCAAATTGAATAGGGTATGTATTCTCAGGATATTCAGCATAGACATATGATTTTATGTGACAATGTTTTTAAAACTTACACACATTAACATAATAATATAATTATTAACTATCAGGATGAGAGTTGTTTTACTGTTAAATACTTTGAGTTATTAAGTATAACATTTACTTACCCACTTGACTCTTCATCCTATATTCTTATTTAACTTACTACTACTAATTTCATCATTAGATATTCTGAGAATTATTTCCAGTGCAGAGATGCAGTTTTTGTTTTAAAATTCTTTGGAAAAAATGCTAGTATATCAAAGGTCACACTAATATGATCTAGTTATCAAAATATATTATTAAATGTCTGATGTTATTCATAATGAGTTCAAAATGTCAATATAGGAAGGGTAGAGACAAGATACTTTTACACTTTAAATATATCTAATTCTTTATGGACAAGAGGGGTTAAAAGTCAATCATCAAATGATGGTCTGTATCATATCAGCAATTTCTGCATAAGTAACATGGAAATTGAAATAGATGTAGAGGTGAATAATTTATGAATTTTTGTGCCACTTATAAATGCAGTCATAATATCGTCAATTTTATTTCAATTCACCTTTTTTTTTATTAATAAAGGAGTACATATAAACAAACGATTCCTTGTTAAAAGCCAAAAAACAAATTTATCTTTGAGACATCAGGAATCCGAAGTGCTCAAGTATTAGCAATTCAGATTTGGCCCAAGACAGCAACAAATTCACTCAGATTAAAGCTCACTCATTATAAAAGAGAAAGAAAACAATGGTGTTGAGCCATAGTGATCAAGAGGACAGACTGAGAAATTAGAATGTACTGATTCAAAGATCACCTTTATTACTTACTGTTTTATCCTGAGCAAGTTATTTGATCTTTGATTGTTCGATATTGTCACCCATTGCCACAGTCCAGCCACAGTAGGAAACAGCACTTGAGGGAAGAGGTGAGGATGGAAATCAAGACAAGCTTGGGCAGGAGGGCACACAGAATCTCAACCCACAGGCCCCAGTTTATTTTCAGCTTAGCTTATAAACAGTTTTTCTGGGCGGGGGTATGTCACTCAAGCTTCTTGCAATTCTTTCTTTGCCACATACACATTTTTACACAGAGGGCAGCACATATCTATTTTTGCTTACTGTCATGCCTAACTTTTTCCTGTTCCTAGTGCTGTGTACCGGAGCACTGCACTTAAGCAGTTTTTGTTCCTTGTTCCCCTTGCATGCCTGAGCAAATTTATTTCTGGGTCCCCAGCTGCTGCTCCCCACAACCCAAAAAATAAGGACAATAGTCAAAACACCTATCCCATAAGGCTATTGCGAGGATTAAAGAAGTAACAGTAAAATATTCCAAGATAAATACAGCACTGCTTGGTATGTTCTTGTTACTACTTTCCTAGGAGTAGTACAAAATAATGCCAAATGTAGAAAACAATGCATATAACTTCTATGAAAGTAATTTAGAAACTATAAATGTGGTAAAACTAAACTCTTTGATTTGTGTATTTTTATAGTGTGGATAAAAAGCTTAGTTTAAGAAAATAGAATGCAGTCCTGTTTATATTCTCTTTTGCTTTTCTCAATGTTAGATATAAATCCACAAAGACATCACTTAAACATATATCATGGAATATTTTGTCTAAAATTTCTTATATGAAGTTCATGGTTCAAATATTTTAATCCATTTTGAGTTAATTTTTGTGGATGATGTGAGACAGTGGTCTAGTTTCATAATTTTGCTTATGGCTATCCAGTTTTCCCAATACCACTTATGAAAGAGGTTTTTTTTTTCTTTCTTCAAAGTGTACTCTTGGCTCCTTTGTTATAGATGTATGGGCCTATTTCCCGGTCCTCAATTCCATTCATTTGGTCTGTGTGTTTGCTTTTTGCTCTAATACCATACTGCTTTGATCATTATAGCTTTGTTTTATAGTTTAAAACCTGTGTGTTATAGTTTTAAATCTGGGGGGGGGTATGATAGACATTCTTTTTCTTTTTGTGTGAAGATTGTGAGGATTTCCTGGTAAAATTTGGGAACAGAGAAGAAGGAAGGAGAGAAGGTGGGTAATGAGGAGAAGATAGGAGAAGAGAAAGAGAAGTAGCAGAAGGGAGAAGAGGAAGAGGAAGATGAATAGGAGGAAGAGGAAAAGATACAACTGCAAAAATTTTAAAAAGTTAAAAATTTTCTCTAGAATATCAAAGATCAGCTGGCATCAGGTATCTCATAAACAATAGTTGAAGACAATTCTAACACATAAGTTATAGAAATAACAAAGTTTGCCTATCTAGAAACCTATACATAGCATTTGATCCTTGTAATGGAAGGACAAAAGGAAAGTACTACTAATATAACGTAATAACAATAATATTATAATAGTTTATATTACGATAACAGCTAACATTTACTGAGTACTTAATATGAATTGGCACTATTATTAATTTCATAAATATATATACATTATATAATTGAATTCTTAAAGCCACCTTATGAGTCAAGTAGTGAATTTTATTCCCTATGCCTCATAGGAATTTTTAAAGGCAATGACATTATCTTTTATTTTACAGATGAGGAAGCTAAAAACTGAAGTAAATGGCTACACAGCTAATGAATGAATCAAATCCAAGTAAACTGATTTGATTGAAACAGAATCCCTGTTATTAACCATTATAGTATACAATTTCCCACAGAAATTTTTTAACAGCAACAACAAAAATCCATTTATAATGAAAATTTATTTACAATAAAATAGAAATGAAATGATAAGATGGCCAAATAAATAGTAAAATGGCCTTAGTTTTCTATGAGCTATTTAAATCAGCTTTTTGTAAGTTCCAACTTTCAGAAGGTTTTCCACAAATTCCATCTTACTATATTAAAATATTATAACCTATAAATAGCTTTCATAGCTTTCCTTCAGCTTCACTTGACCCTCTATTCAGAGTACATGACACTGTGAACATGAGACTTCTTTTCTTTTTTTTAAAAAAAGCAAGATCTAAATTCATCATCCTGAAACTTATACTTATTTGAAGGTTCTACAAACATATACCTATTTGTAATTTGTTAATGGTAGAAATAATTTGTTTTTCACATTTAATTGATGAGTAGACTCATATAAAACCCCCATATAATATGTTGCAAGAATGATCTAGACAAGGAAATGTTCTTGGAAAGATAATGTTTAGATATTATTCCCAAATATCACACATATATTTAAATAGTGGAATTCAAAAAAAAAACAAAAAACAAAAAACAACCAAAGACCTGAATTCTGAAGTCCTAAAAAGAGATGGGGAACTGTCTGTGAAAATATTGCTAGACCTTCTTTTTCCTGTCTGAATTTTGCATCCTGGATTTTCTTACAATCAGTTGCAGCTTCTGAAACACATGCAGCAATGGGAAATAGGTTTTGTGTTTGTATAGTTTCATCTTGATAAAAAAAAAATTGGCTCACTTTGTTCCAGTCAAAAACATTTTCATTATATCTCATCCAGTCTATTATATAAGTCAAAAGTTATCAATAAATTGAGGAATTGAGGGAAATAATAAAAGCAGAGAGAGTGATTGACTTTGTGCTTTGACATAGAAATAGAATGATTTAAATCTAGAATATGATCAAACTAGAATGATGAGGATTTGAATCCTGTAACATGCTTGAAGAAAAGGTTTTAGGAAGAGTGAAGAAGTGGAAAGGAAATGATCAGGACAAGATTATCACAATTGTTTATCTAGGTACCAGTAAAGTTCTTTGTATATAGGATTTTGTCAATAAATATTTGTGATTGAATAAGTGAATAACATGTCTTTAGTTATCAATACTGACATAATGTAATTACAATGTCAACTGAAGTTGAGGTGAAAGATTCTATATCTACTCTTTTTCTTTTCTTTATATAAAAATTGACATTGCAGTGAAAATTGAGGTATTTTGGCAAATAGGACCAATTTCAAAATTCTCAAACTACAGCCATAACATTAATAATTACTCAATGTATTGTCATTATCACACTGAAGTTTAGATGTGCTAAATCACAAAGTATCAATCTATAGCCACAGCTAAGTTTTAAAGATGCAGTAATTTATTTCTCAGGTTCCTTTATAGTGAATAAATCTGTTATATTCCTTTAAGCAGGTATAATTTTGTTGAATGGGGAAAAAATTACTCAGTAATTATCCTGGCATGATGTTCTGATACAGCAACTATATAAATTGTCTATTGCTAACAAGTGCTGGAGTAGTACACCACCAATAATTATAAGTTGTCATAAAACATGACAAGATTCCATCTGATCTGTGAGATAAAAGACATGGCTTGGAAAACACATTTCCTGATAGTAGACTATGAGTGGAAATGAAGGACGCTAACATCTGAGGACAGTATCACAATTTTAAGATTCACCTTTAGCTTTCACAATCCACCTAAAAACACAGTGATGTTTACTCAAAATGATGTTCCTCAAAACAAAGTCATAATTGAATAAAGACAATTCTGCTAGTTCATAGTGACATGCTTTTCATATTCAGGATCTGTGGCCAACTGAGTTGGCCAAATAAGTCCTAAAATAACGTATTCAAAAGTCTAAATGAGTGTTTTATTTTCTGAATCTTTCTATATTTGAAGATTTACTTTTATTGCATTCACACATGGAAGTTACCATTGGTGAATATAAAAGACCAGTCTAATATTTTTCTCATCAGAGTTCTTTAGCCATCATTATATTATCTTCAAGACTAAGGTGTCATAGAAAAATCTAGAGCCAGATTCCTTTTTTTCTAAACAATTTTTATTATTTTCCCCTTCCCAGATGCCTGAAGGACTTTAAAGTACATCATTATAATGTAAGAACTCAACCAGAATATATTTAGATATGATTTTCTTTTCATTATTTTTGCATGAAGTTTAGTAAAGTCTTTTCAATGTGCATGTATGTGTATGTCCCCAACTCAGGAAAAGATTCCACTCTATTTCTTATTACAGCTTCTGTTATATTTGTTCCACAGATATCTTAACTATTCATACACTAAACCCTAATTTTCCCTGTTATTTTCTCTTTTTTGGAGGGGAGCCCATTAAAACTTTCTAAGTTTTTTTTTTTTTTCTGCACTACAAACTTGATATTCTATAGTATATATTCTTTCTTTCCAGTACCTCCAATATGCATTTTAATTTCCTGATATTCCATTGCATTTTTTAGCTATGTTGCATTAGTTATATTTAATTACTATCTTATCTTTCCCATTTCCCTTTTCATCTATGTTTGCTGCCTGTTCATTTAAAAAATGTCATCCATAAGACTTTATGCTTTTGTATTGCAAAGGCATATCCCCCCTCATACACAAGTTTAAGATGTCAAAGAATTTTAAGATATTTTCTTCTGGATTCTGCAGGGACTCCTTTGCTGTGATATCCTCTTCTGAATACTACATCGCATTTCTCCCGTCTGCTGTGATTTTTTTTCGCAACCCTTGTGCTTCATTTATTCTCTTTACTCATTTTCAAATGAGACAAGTTCTTTTCAGACAAATTATCTGGCAACAGAACCAGTGAGTTTTTGCCCTCAGTTCCAGTTTTTGCCAACTCAAAGAATGGTTGGTAGATTTTCTGGTCTATACTTAGAAGATAGATCAATTTTCACATATTTTAATCCAACGATCTATTTTGTAGTTGCCATGCACTTAACAATGAATTATTTTACTCCAACAATGTTTTTTCTATACCATCCTGTTTCATTATCTACAATAAAAATTTATAATTTCTAGTTTTCAGCTACAGCAGTTTCTCAGTCTTAGCATTATATTCTGGGAGTTGCTGTCAGATGTAGAAATATGAATAGGGGTAAGCACACTTTGTCTAACCCTCACTGTGGAAATTTTCCAGTTTTATGGTAAGTATAGATCCTGGGACTGTGGACAATGAGTTGGAGCTTAGAGTTGTTTAAACTTACTTTGCCTAGCTTAACCTTACCCATCTTACTTTTATGAGGCAAACTTTTCTTAATTTCATAATCTGGTGTTACTAGCTCAGTTTTGTTATTATTGTTGTTTTCTTTTGCTTTCTGTGCTATTTTTTGTGAATTTGTAATATTTTCATAAGATATTGGGATGTTATCAGGGGTTAATGTTCAGACATATGTTAAGCCAGAAATTGCCAGCAGTTAAATCAACATAACATATGTTATAGATGGATAAAAACTTTTGACAGAATTGATGCAAATTCATCATCATTACTGGGAAAACCATCTCAATGTTTTATTATTGAATGTTTAATAGTTTCATCCTCTTTTTAGACTGATAGAATATCATGCTCACACCAAAAAGCTACCTCAATCAATAAATTAAAAAACAGAGGATCCTTTCAAATAGTCTTGGAGCAAAAATCTCTCTTAGAGAATGTATTTACTGTTATTTCAAGTGGTGCGACTATCTCAGTTTCGCAACATAAATATAAAATGTTCCTACCTCATGAAGATCATGGCAAAGTTTAAAGGTTTAACCTTAGACTATGATAAGCAATATGTAAAATCAAACTTTACCTGAACAAAATGAAAGTATTACTGGGTGCATTAAAAATATGCCTCCACAGACATAAGCCTTGACTTAACCTAAAGCTCAAACACTCCCAGCTAACATTAGCTGCCTTTTTCATATCATACCTTAAAAAGTATATCACTTTACTATCTTCCATATGTCTCCTCAGCACATCATCTGCTAAATCCAAGAGCTGGCATCATCATCAGAAGGGAGTAGTCTCTTTCAGAGCCTTCCTTATACTTTGTGTCAGTAGCCAAAAGCTCTTTTGCTTTGCCCAAATTGCCAACTCCATCTGCCATTAGTCTCTCCAGCTCATTATGCCATCTGCCAGGCACTGACCTATCACTCCCCCTGGTCTGGATGCCACATTGCATGTGTCTGGCATCTCCAAATATTCCCTACTGTCTCACATTCTTCCCGAATACAGAGAAATGACTCAACCTGACATTTGAAATCTAACTAGAGCTGGAGCAAAACGAACTGGTATTTTGCTCCGTGAAGCTTTCCAACTATTCAGCGCAATACGTATTTTCTCAAAATAGCAGTGATGTTTTTCACTGCAGAATAATATGATTGGGATATTTTTCTAGGTAATATTGATTGAAAGGAAGGCAGTTATTCATTTACATCCAATGACTTTTCTGAGCTAACATGGAGAGCAATTTTGAAAGTAGTATATACCTTTAAAGGCTTTGTGTTAAAAGTTAGCCTTCTAAATAGTGTTAACATTATTGGGAGGCATCGCAGAATAGAAAAGAAAACAGGCTTATGGTAGAAGAGTGATGATGGAATCTCAGTTCTCTCTTACTAGTTCTAGGACCATAAGTGATATTTTTAGCCCTTCTGAATTTGAGTTTATTCATCTGCAAACCCTATCTCACTTGATTGTTTCAGTAATTAACCAAAGCTACACATTCTGACACATTTCACAAATTTTAACACACTTCATATCACTCACTTACTACTTGGCTGGTCTTTAGGGAGACTCAATACTGAAAAAAATGACTGCCCTTATGTATTTCCTAGAGAATAACTTGGAGGGCTGGTGAAAGAGCCCTCTCTGGTAAAAATAAGCTTCTCTTCATTTTTTATATTGAGTTCCAGCATTTCAAAAGGTGTTAGGTAATAAGATACAATAATACCCTATCAATATCATAAAACCTTGTATGTATTGACAGAGGTCTGTTTTGTGGACTCTTGTATCTCTAACTCAATTTAACAGCTGCATACTTTCATATATGATGAGCAGGGAATAAAAACCACCAAATTGAATGAGATAATTGACAGCTATATCAAAGACAGCAGAAGAAAATCTTCAAATCAAAATGCACATATACACAAACACACACTTTAAACTGAGAAAATATGCCAGAACATGATTATGAAATACCCATCTAATTAAAAATGGCATTTATTATTTTAATAACATGAAAAATGGCTCAATGAAGCAATGGCCAAAAAGGTGCCATCCTGTTATACAGACATTCACTGAATAAAAAGATAAAAGAATCATCACTACTACATAATTTATGGCAAGAAAAAGATGTTCAAATTTTTGTTTTTATACTTCAGAGATAACTATTTTCCTGATGTGTAGAATGGCAATTGTATTTCTATAAAGTCATTAGGCAAATGAGGATATAATTTAATAAATTACATGCTAAACACTCCCTCACACAAATAAAATTAATATCTATGTCTAGATATACATAGGCAGTACATTACACTTGTGATGTTTTAATTTTTCTCTATTGAAACAAAAATAACATTCAATGCAATATATGCAGATCACCTAAGTAATATTCAATTTGAAATGGCCAGCAATAATAATTATCTCTCTGCTTAGGTTCTATCTACCACAGTCAAAGCTTTCAAAGATACATTGGAGAAGATTCCTAGAAAAATAGAGAATATTAGCTTATAAATGCGAAAAATAGACTAAAAAGGTCTTGAATATTTAGGGGGCAATACTTTCAGAAAAGCTTAGCTTGTGACGATATCTACATGCATTTAACCCTTTCCTGTATCTCCTTACATAACTGGAAATTTTGCTTGGAAATATTAGTATTTCTTGCAAATATTAAACACTATTATTAGTAATTTAATAGATAACTATTAAACACTATTAATCATATTCCTTTTTTAAAATGTCTCAGCTAAGATCTATTGCATTAATGGAATGAAAATATTTTTAAAATAAAACATTTTTGAGAAAAGAAAAAGGATTGATTAAAACTTTCTCAAAGACTATGTTTTAATATTACCTTATAATATAGATATACATATACATGCATATGACTATTATCATTTATGTAACTGTGATATTTAATTTCCCCAAGATGTCTTATTTCTAATTTGTGGGTCCTTTAGAGACAATCTACAGTTTTTCATTTAATGAAAGTATTTATTATAAAATTATTTATTCAACTCAATCCCAGGCGACAGGAATGCAAAAGAAAACAAAAAATGCATGTGGTCCAGTCCAAATGGAGGTTACAGAATTGCTGTTCGTATTTAAGCTCAAAGAAAAGATAAAATTGTGGTTTGTTGCAATTTTAACAAATATTTACATTAAAGTACTCTGAATAATTGGCCCTGAACTACATGACTAATTGTTTTACAGTTGACAACATTTTCAACAACATTTTGTGATCACTTTACTGGGTTATCACACCTATTTTTATCTAGCTAGTCTCTTTTCATAAACAGAGTCAATGTGAATGTACAGATGTGACTTTATAAATAAAGCCCTAAGGGTTTATATTTGTCATCTGTCATTCTCAATGTCAGAAGGAACCATATAAAGTATATTTGAGTGGGTAGCTATCTTTGTACCTATCACTCAACATAAAAGCAGATGTCACCCCCATTCTAATGTTGTGTTTCCTAGTATCTCAAGGATAGAAGGCACCTTGAAATGTTGTGATTTCACAATACAGAGATACGCTCATTTTCTTTTAGCATTTGAAGACCTTTTCATTCTACCTTTATATTATCTTATAATTTCATAGTAATATTGGATATATATTCTGAAACTTCACTTTAATCATTGGTTCGTTGTTAATGTGCTTATGCCTAGCATTTTAAATTTCAATATGAAGAAGCATTTAAAAAACATAGAGAATGCTAATCTAAATTTAAACTTATTAAGAATATTCCAGACAGTCTATTTTAATCTTTCTCAGATAGTCATGATTGAGATCATGTTTTAGACAAAAATAAATAATCACAGGATAACTATAGTAAAAGAAAATTTCTAACTACATAGCATAGATTATTTGTTTACTGACCAGTTGTTCAATTCTCCCTTATGAATTATGTAGTATGATATATATAGATTGATGAGAATAAATTGAAGTCTATTATTTATAACTTAAGCAGCTTTAATTTTTAATTTAAATATAATTGTGAAGCTGATCAAACATTTATTTAATTAAATTGTATTACAATTACTTAGCAATTACCTTAAAAGTTAAATGAAAAGGGTATAGAAGATATGACTACTAATTTCTAAAGCTATTTAGGCATGAAGTAATACCAAAAAAAATGTAGTATTAATTAAAAATGTAAAACAACAGTTTGTGAAGTGCAAGATAAATATGTAATGATATTTAATACATAGACATATTTTCATTTAAAACTTTGTTTCTTCTAATTGTACTATTGGAGTCTATCAAGTATCACCACCTTAGTGTAACTGCCTCCAAATCATTTTTTAAAAGGTTGAAATCATGCTGATGCATTAATAATGTTTATCTTTGAATTACAAGAATATAAATTTTTAACATATTTCTATATTCTCCAAAAATTATGTGGCCATGCATTACTTTTATAACTATAAAACATATCACGCATGACTTGTAAAATGATTTTTAGATTTTATAATGATACCCCTTAAAAGAAGTAGTTATAATTAAACATGTTGTTACTTCAAATGACGAGCAGTAATTATCTGGAAATAGCACTTTGTTCAATTACTCAAATCTCCACAAAGTCAAAATAAAAGACATTTGGAGGTTCAGAATTAAAATACAGGTTTCCATATCTATAACTGTCTTAGCCAAGTAACAAGATTTATGTATGGGAACACACTTTATAAGCAAAATATTTCATTAAAAATGTTCGTGTCCAGCCAGGCACTGTGGCACATGCCTTCAATTGCAGCCTATGGAGAGAGGCCGAGACTAGGAATGGCTTGAGTCCGCAGGTTTGATACCCGGCCAGGGCAACATTGGGAGACCTAGTCCAAAAAAACAGCTGGGTGTGGTGGCACGTGCCTGTAATCCCAGCTACCTGGGAAGCTGAGGCTGGGGATCGTTTGAGTCCGTGGTACCCCGGGCAATGTAAACCTGCGGTTCTGCGAGCAAAATAGCTAGACCTAATCTCAAAAAAAAAAAAAAATCCATGTGCAAATATGATAGATTACCAAAGGATACAAAACCTGCAAGAGCATTCTGTAAATTAGAAAGTGTTATACAATTGTTAGTTGTTATTATTTTGACATGTCAGTGTTCGCTTAAATAAGTTACCTGAAATTTATTTGAATTAAGACAAGCTTGTAGAAGAATATTTTCATGTAGAGTAGCTATGTAGAGCTTGTTTTATGTTTTACCTCTCTTTACATTCGCATAGTTGGATGCTTCTCGTGCCAAATTTCAGAACTTCTTCATAAAGCTTAGAAATTGTTTGGCAGATGAAGGGAAGAGACAAGATAGAGATCACACTTGAAAATAGGTCACAGGTCTGGAAGTATGATACCTCTATTCTCTTTCTTCTTTGTCAAGGTTGCTTTTGTTGTACAGGGTCTTTTGTAACTTGATATCAATTTCAGTAATATTTGTTCCAGTTCTGAAATATGCCACTAGTATTTTTATTGTGATTGTGTTGAATCTTTATACTGCTTTGGGTAGAATCACCATTTTGATAATGTTGAAAGAGGAGGGAGAGAGGGACTCATAATGGTCTGTGGTGGTGTAGTACTGGCGAGTTGGTGGTGGATGCACTATGGTGGAAATAACTGATGGGGATATCCCAATGTTAATTCCGTTAAAAATTAATCAATTTAAAAAACCCAAATAAGTCAGAGCTTAGTTGTCAGCACAATTGGTGTCTGCTAGTTTGTTTTAATTCTGAAACAAATTAGTCTTAGGATTTGAATACTTAAAAAAAAAGAATCTTTAATAAAAGAATCTTTAATAACACACAATATGGTTGTTGGTTATGTATCAGCCACAAAAAATAGTCTTCTATGATGCTTCCTTAGGCTTCAAAACTTTAAAGACATCAAATTATTAGACTTAACTATAAACTGTTCTATTGAATGATACTTGGATATTTTTCAGTCTTCCAAGCCAGTAATAACGTTTGCTTTTTAATACTAAAAGAGTTATAACCATTTGTCCTTAGGTATCAAGAGACCTTATGTCACTAGTGAAAATGCAGCATAACCTTGATATATTTTGAAAATGAAAAAAAATGATTTAAAAAGTAAGCTCATAATAGCATATATTAGAGAAAGAAGTAAATTAAAAGTAAATGTTATGTATATGTTTAGATTCCCCACCCCCACAAATGAACTCTAGTTAAGCATGGTAGAAGTCCTATTTTACTATTTGCCTTTTTATTGTTTTATAGTTTTACATTTTCTATTTAAGTATCATTTACACATAGTAAAATGCACATTTCATAAAAAGCTACACACACATATATATATATATATACACAATACAATTACCTATAACTTGAATGTTCATCACCGCAGAAATGCTGCCTCCCAACAACATATTTCCCAATCAATGCTCCTCAAAATTTGACCACTATTCTAATTTCTAATATCTTCATTAGCCTGATATAACTTGAATAATAAATTATATAATCATTTATGCCTTGTTTCTATTTTTGTTTGATATACTTATTTTTAGAATAATCCATGATGTTTTATAAGTCAGTAGTTTGGACTTTTTAAATTTATATATATTTTTTTCTTCCCCAATCCCATCTGTTTCTCCAAAACACCCTGGTTCCTTTTCTTGGAGAATAATATTAAAAACTAAGATCTGTACACTTTATTATTTTATTTTATTTTTGGTTTATAATATATAGGTTTCAGGTATGCAAACTTATGTATCAACATCTATATGTACTATATTATGTTCATCACCAAAATTCCAGTTTTCATCCATCATCATACAGTTGACCTCTTTTAGCCAATTTACCCACCTGAAATCCCCTTCGATTCCAATAACTGCTGTTTTGTTTTTGTAGTCTAAGGGATTATATTTTATGTTATTCATTTATTTCTTTGTCTACAAATATGAATGAAATAGGTGGTTTATTTCACTTAGTGTAATACCCTTTAGGTACACCCATGTTTCCTCAAATGAGAGAACATCATAATTTTTCTATAGCTGAACAGTATCCTGTCATGTATTATCTACAATATATTCCTTATCTACTCATCTGTCAATGATGTATGGTGTTCTTATTTCATCTGTTGCTTGTGGATATACAGCTTTCTAAGTACCATTTATTGAAGAGACATTCATTGCTCCATTGTATGCTTTAAGCTACTTTTGTCATAATTTAGTTATGGAAATGTTGGGAATATATTTGTGTAGATATGCATATATATGTATATACACATATATGTATATTTATATATATACACACATTCTATATGTGTTCATTTATGGGCTCCAGTCTCTTCTATTGAACTCTCCACCTGCTTTTATTTCAATACATTAATGTCTTGATTATTATTACTTTCTATAGTAGTTTGAAGTCAGGAATAAGATATTCCATTTTCTTTTTTTCTTAACATCATTTTTGCTTTTCAGGGTTTTTCTGTAGAACTAAATAACTCTTAGAATTTTTGGGGTTCTATTTTTGTGAAGAACATCATTGGGATTTTGATAAGAATTGTATTAAATTTGTACATTTATTTAGTTAAAATATCTATTTCAACTTGTTAATTATCCCAATCTATGAGAATAAGGCATATTCCCGTTTTTTTCATTTTCAATTTCTTTCCATAAAATCTTATTGTTTTCAATGTGCAAGTTATTCACCTCCTTGGTAAAATGTATTCCTTAATATTGTATTATTTGCATTTATTTGTATTGTATTTTTCATTTAATTGTAGATGAGATTGCTTCCTTAATTTTTTTTGATGGCTCAATGTTTGCATATAGAAGTGCAAATGATAATGATTAAGAGCCTGACAGGAATACCTTTATATGCAATCTTTGCTTTCCCCTACCCACCTTTAATGTTCTTTATCATTGATTTTTTTTTTAAGTTTGACTACTATGTCTCTTGGTGTTTGTCTCCTTGCATTTAGATAGCTAATTGCTGTATTAGCTTCATGGACCTGTATACCCAGTTCCTTCTGCAGATTTGGGAAGTTCTTGGTTATTATTATTGGGAAGTTCTTGATTTAGTGCATCTGTTTGTTTTCTCTAAGTATTACATCCATCTGAGTGAAATAATATGGTGTTTTTCTTTCTCCATATTATTTCACCAAGATAACATCCTCTAGGTTCATCCATATCACTGCTGCAAATAACAAGATTCCATCTTTTTAATAGCTAAGTGTATGTATCCCATCTTCTTAATCTATTCATCAGTCTATGGACATTTAGACTTCTCCAGTTCTTGACTATTGTTAATACTTCAATAAACATGAGATGCATATTTCTCTTTGAATTAATGGTCTTGGATTTTTCAGGTAAATACCCAGAAGTGGAATAACTGGTTTTATAACATTTCTGTTATCTCTTTGAGAAATTTCTATACTGTATTCCACAATTGTACCAATTTACATTCCTACCAATAGTGTATAATGCTTGCCACCTCTCTCTATTTCCTTCAACACTTGTTATTTCTTGCCTTTTGGATAAATCTGTTTCATTAGTGTGAAATCACATCTCATTGTTGCTTTTTATTGCATTTCTCTAATAAGAAAAGATGATGTTATTTCTTTGAATAGACTCTGTCCTCTTCTCCCTATCTTCACTTTATGGGATATTCATCATCACTATAGTTCCTTTTCTACTGGTATCTGACACTCTTAAATCGTCTTCAATTTTTAAATATTAATTTCTCTCTCTTTTTCCACCAGAATCATTTCCATGCTTCTATCTTTGAACTTGCTCGTTCATTATTCCATTAGTCTATTGTATTTTCAAAGTTTGCTATTGCACTCTTGACATCATTTGAGTTCTTCACATCTTGAATCTCAGTTTATTATTTATAACTTCTATCTCTTTTCTAAAGTACTTTTTGTTCATTAATTTTATTACTGGGCTCGATGAATTGTTTCTTTGAGTTTTCTAGTATCTCTAAGTTTCTTCAGTCTAGTTATTTTGAATTCTCTATTAGATTCAACAACTGAATTTAAATTTGGTTTTGGAGTGTTATTCTCATATCTTGATGTCACATTTTGAAGTTTCATATTAGTTGAAGGCATATTCCTTTCTACATACATCTGATATGTCTATAAACTTCTTTTTATTTGTTTATTTATTTATTTATTTTATCAGCTTTGCCTCAGTTCCAATTCTCAATTTTGTAATAAGCTGCCTTTCCTTTCACCCAGCAGATGGTGCTGTGGCTTTAGTTTTTCATCTCTTCAAGTAGCAAAAGGTCATTATGGCTACTATTAGGTGGGTCACTACTTGCAACCCTGGATTGGTGGACAAAGCCACCACTCTGGTTCCACCACTGCATAGTGAGAATGAGAGCTGTGAAGGGATATAGCTGTTATTATGGATGGGAGGGGGACCTAACTCACCTGTGCTTCTCTACTTTGGGTTCTGAGGCTAAGATTCAGTTATATTCAGTACTGTCTTCGGTATAAGCTCCAATGTTGTGGGTAAGGATATAGTGGTAGCTGCAGTGCCCAGGGTTTCTGTATTATCTTCCTAGAAGGGCCCTAGGTCCATGTACTATACCTCTTCTCTGCTGCTCTTGGATCTCCTTGGACTAATGCCATGAGCTATGCTCTTGGCCTTCTCTTCTTCCCTCCCCCCGCCAACTGTAGCTTCAGATGAGGTTTGACAATTCAGCAGGCTCTGTTCCTCCTGGTTCTATCATTTGCTTACCTTTAGATGAACAGATGCATGGATCCATCCATGCCCTGGCCTAATGTTCAAAGGAACCCTGCTGTTCTACAGTTGATTAATTGGTTGTACTTAAAAATGGAAATGTAAGGGACTTATGCTGCCATAATGTTGATGTCACTTCTAGTTTATACATTTTATTGTTGGATACTATTCCATTTTGTCAAACCACCATTTGTCTTCTATTCCATTTGATGGATAATTGTGTTGTTTCTAGCATTTGTTTATTTTAGCTATTATCAAAAAAGTATGCTTATGCAAGTCTTTCCTTGGACATATGCACTTATTTTCATTTTTTCTTCAACATATAATTTGTAGTGAACTGCTGTTACATTCAGTAGACATATTTTTAAGTTATGAGGCTGTCAAGTAGTTTTCCAAGGTGATTATATAGCAATTTTACTCCCCCATCTGCAATATATGAGCTTTCTTTATTTTTCGATTGGTCTAGTACGATTTTTTTGGTTGAAATTATTAATGAAAGCACTGCTTAAATATCCCCTTTTAAATTCTTTATTCACATATTTTGCCTACAAGACATCCTCTCATAAGTAAGGCAGCATATGAATAATAAGTTAATTAATCTATAGGACTGCAATTTTCTTGACAGTTGACAGTTTATTAAAAGTGCCCACTTTCTGAACTCTTAGATCATTTTCTCTGTACCTTCCTTAAGGTAGTTATCACTTTCTAATTTTATATAGTTAATAAAATCTAGAAAAACTTTCTGAACATGCTGACCTACTATCATCAAAGTGGATGGAGCCACATGAGAAAACTAATCTTTCACTAAATCTCTAGGAATGCAGGACTAATTTCAGAAGGATAGAGGAAACAGGATAATGTAAACAACTGCTGGATTGTTCTGCTGACAGAATACAGCCAATAGAGTACACATGCAATAGAGCAAATCTGCAAAGGACAACCAGATTATTGCAGCTGTTGATCAGAAATAAGAAATGCTTTGTCAGAAGCAGTATTAATATCATTGAGTAGACCATAGTAATGCTGTTAAATCTTTAGCATTGAATGCTTACTATGTACTTATTTAATCTTCAAAATGGAGCTATGAAGCAAAAGTATACCCATTTTAGATTATGAATAACGGAAGTTTCAGAAATGTTAGATAAACTGCCCAGGTGAAACCACAAGTAAGTTTTGGAATCATACTGGAAACCAGGCTCTGAATCATGAACCAGTTCTCTTTACTGGTCCTACTGTCTGATGAATATGGTTCTACTATATTAATACATCATAGAATTTCATTTTAGACATATGAACAAAAGTGAATTCAGGTCATAGTTACCAGAATAGACAAGTATGAAGATAAAAAAAGTATGTATAAAATAAAAACATAAATGAGTGCTGACTATGTACAGCAAACTATGTAAATCAATGGCTAAGAGATTCAGAATAGATCAATAGAGGTATAGCTATGAATTACCCAAACTAATCACATATATGATCTGTGCTAATTAAGGAAGAATCTCTGTAATAATATTAAGTCAAGATTTGAAAGAAATCCAATATAAGTATGGCCAGGGAGAATAATCATTGAACAATTAAGTGATAACCTATATAGGCAGAAAAAAAGAAGTACACAAATTTCATTAGTAATAAGAAATTAGTTTTCTTGACTAGAGAGCAGATCATGGTAGAGAGTAAAGATAATGTTTGTAAATTATACTGTAATGAGATAGAAAAAGGAGAGTTGGTGGAAGCCACAGTTACTTCATAAAATAAATTCTACAAAAATTAGTGTTAAGATACTATAAACTTTTGAAAAGGGAAATGACATCATGAAAATGGTTTTAAAGTAAGATGATTATTGTTTCACCGAACAGCAGAGTTTCAGAAAGAGCAGAGGCCAAGTAAACTAATTACTCTTACTAAATAGAAAATTAAGTCTGAGATTTTAATGTACTTTATCAATACATATTTTCTATTCCAAAATATATCTTGGCCACAAAATGATTTAATGAAATCCAGAGATTTTGAATATCTAATTTTTTAATCCCAAAAGGAAGTCTAAGGATGGAAAACACATTCTTTTTACTATTATCATTCTATATTTCATATATTTGCCCAATGCATATTCAAAAAGCCAAATTTAAACACATTTTTTAAATTTCAGTTTAGAGAATTAAATTTCCTTTGGGGCTTTAGTTATGTAATAGGGCTATATTTATTATTTTAAAAAATAATAAGTGGTTTCTAAGTAGGGTCAGACTGAATGAGTGACACCATGCTAGATAAAATATGATAAAACACATTATATAGAAAATACAATTTTTTTCTTAAAATACTAGGTTACACTGTATTTTGTCTGGACTAACAACTTTCCTAATTTAAGCAAATGCCCACTTATATTTCAATCAAAAGGCAAAAGTAGTATAATTCTGGCATCCTATATAATAGTAAAAGCAAATTTAAATTTGAAAGCTGATGACTTGTCGGAAAAAATTTTTTAAATCATGAATGACTTCACTGATGGAAATGGTGAGATAAAAACATAAGATACTGTGCCAGTTACATTTGGTTTTATAGATATGTTAAGCCTTCCATTAAAAAACCTGAAAAAGTGCAATAATGAGGCAATTTGATCAGATAGGTAGTAAGGGTTCAGCAGCATTATTCACTAGTGAAGTAAAAATTAAAACCACAGTGAGACATCTTTATACTCTAATCAGAATGTATACATTTGAAAAGACGGACCATAATGAGTCTTGTTTAGGATATGTAGCAACTAGACTGCTTAAAGACTGTTGTGGACATATAAAGTACCATCAGTTCTTTGAAATAATATTAAATGGTTCCTTAAAATTTTCACTATACTCTGTCAGGGACCTAACATTGTAATTTCAGGTATAAGTCCAAGGAAACTGAAAGCATACGTGCACACAAAGACTTGTGCACAGACTTGTCCATAAGGTTTTATTAGCAGTTCTCAAGAAATAGAAACAACAAATATCCACCAATATGAATGTGTACAAACAAATTAATTAGTAAAACACATATCAATGTGTGTGAGTTCAAAATAATTAACCTGAGACAAAGTTTCAAGCAAAAAAAGAATATATATGACATTATAGTTGTCAAAGATCCTGTAAGACCTAAATTAATCCCCTGCAACACAAACTATGTCAGTGGTTTTGCTGGTTTTTTGTGGGACAAAGGTGTGGAAGGGTTTTCAGGGATAAAAATAAACCTTTACAGTTTATTGGTAGCTTATTATCTTGACTATATCTATTGTTTCATGGATATAAATTTATTTATATAATATAAACACTTATCAAAGTATACATTTTAAAGATGACAGTTACATATCAATAAAACTAGGGAAACAAAAGAACTTCATCATATATAACTAAGAATTAGACTAGTTACATGTATCTCTGAAGCTATAGCCCCTTCAGCACCAACTCAAAGTTCCTACAAGCTTTGTTTTTTCCCTCTTCAGTACAGATATGTGGGAAAATAGGAAAATGACCTCTAAGAACAAAATAAATGATGGGAGTACTATAAATACCCCCTTGGTAGCAAGAGATGGAAATTCCAGTTATATGGCATTCTTCCTGCTTGTTGACAATTCAGAGAGCAGTGTTTAGTGACATAGAGGGAGAATATAAGGGAATGAAAAGTTCTAAAAATCTATATATTTTGCATCCCTGAATCTATTGCTGAATATTAACTGACTCTTGCACAAACTGGAATCTTATTAAGTTCCACAGAAAACTACCAATGAGTTCCAAACTGAACAATTCCAAGAATTCACACTGGTCAAGGATCATTCTAATTCCCACATGTCAGATCACAGACTACTCTTGAATGCTCACAGCATTTGGTAGAGATACCAGAAGGATCATACTTCAGGAGAACTGCTACTAAAAAACACTCAGTTTAAAGCTACCAGAGAAATCACCCTAACAAAAAGGACCAGTTTGATATGTAGTTAACCAATCTGCGAGTTTTTACCATTCCTTCAAGGGTGACAACAAAACATTATAATGTTCGGTAATCATTTAGAAATTACTAGACACACAAAGTACAAGAAAAAAAAGACATAGAATACATGATATTCAATGGGATCTATAATAGAGCCTATCTGATAACAAAAAAAATGATTTAAAGGCAATAAATATATTAAAGGTTTAAAGAAAAGTGTGTACATAATCATGAGTTAAACAGAAACTCCAATAGGTGAACAGTTAAACACTAAGAACTAAAAACACAATACCTGAAACAGTTTTCAGTGTGTAAGTTTAATGACAAACTACTCAATACAGAATAATGATCAATGAACTTGAAGTTGCAGCAAAAATTAAATGCATTAAGATGTACAGAGTGACTGTGATGTGTGAGACAATATCAAACTTTCTACCATATATGAAACTGAAGTTCAGAAGAGAACAAGGTAGATGATAAAAAATATTTGAATAAATTAATAGTCATTTTTCCAAATTTGGTGAAAATAGCAAACCCAAATATACAAGATACTCAACAAGCTACAAGAAGAGTACACATGAATAAAACACCTAGTTATATCATAACTAAATCGTTAAAAATCCTTCATACAGGGAAAAATCTTAAAATTGTCAGAGAAAAAAAGACACATTACTAAACAATAACAGAAGCAAAATAAATGCAGACTTCTTGTCAGAAATAATGCAAGCCAGAAGACAACAATATCTAACTATTTTGAGAATGAACTAATCATTTAAATTTCCATATTCAGAAAAATGTTTAAAACTGTAAACACTTTCTCAGATAGACAAAAATAAAGAGAATTCATTACCAGCAAACCGTCATTATAAGAACTATTAAAAGAGTTTCCTTAGAATGAAGAAAAACGATACTAAGAGAAAATTTTATTCTACACTCAAGAAACCAATAACAGGAATGTTAAATATGTAGGTAAATATAAAGAATGTTCATTTTTATGGCTTTAAAGACATTATGGACAATTTTATATAAAAATTAAAGTACTGTATTGAGGGGTTTATAAAATATGTAGCAGTAAAATGTAAAGCAGCAATAACACAAAAGATGAGTAATTGGAAATAACTCTATTGCAAAGTTTTGAAGTCCTTATGCTACATATGAAATGCTGCATTATTTGAAAATATACTGTGGTAAAATATAAAAACACATCATAATCTCAAAACATTCAATTGAAACAAAGTGCACTGGCTGTTAAGAATGGGGATACAATGAAAATTTTTAAAAATAGTACTCAGTTGCCCTCAATAAATGCAACAAAAATTAGAAATTGGTGAAGAAATACAATGCGAAACAAAAAACATAGGAAAACTGTAAGTTTTAAGTTAACAATATAAAAATGCATCGAACACAAAACCCTGAACTCTCAAATTAAAATGCAGAGGTTACAAAACTAGTTTCAAAAAGCAGGATCTAACTTGATGTAAGATAGAGAAAACTTACTTTAAATATAAAGATTGCAGATTGCTTAAATGTGAAATTTTAGAATGAGATACAATATGCAAACACAGCTGGTCTGCTACATTAATGTCTGACAGATAAACAAATGAACAATGACTCTCATTAGGGTTTAACAGGGGCTTTCTATGAGTATAGCAGTCCATTTAGAAGACTTAGCTGGTCTAAATGGGTACGCACATAATAACAGATCTTGGCAATATAGGACACAGAAATGAGAGAAAGGAAAGAAAATAATAAGCAAGTTCACACATATAGTCAGGTATTTTTGCACTTTTATTTCTAGGTTAAAAAACAGGAATTAATAAGAGTAGACATAATAGGAGATAAAAGAAGTATTATCAAAAATGGTTTAGTTGTCATTTATAGAACTTTCTACTTAGCAACAGTAGTGTACTTATTCTTTTTGGGTGTACAGAGACATTCTCCTGGGTGAGGTCAAGTTCAAGGCCATGTGGTAAGCCCAGTAATGTTAAAAAGATCAAAACTATACTGCGTGCTTCTGGTGAACTTGAATAATATAAAATTAGACATCAAGAACTAAAATATATCTAACACACAACCAATTATTTGGAAATTAACACCCTTGTTCACAAGGAAAATTAGAAAATATTTTGAAAAACCATTTTGAAATGAATAATAATGTAAAAAGATATCAAACTTTTGGGATACAGGTAATGTAACTTTCAAACGAAATCATGTAGTACTGAATGTTCATATTTCAATATAATTACATAAAAGAGTAATTCTCCATTGCAGAAAAAAGATAAAATCTTGCCATTTGCCACCACACAGATGCAATTGAAAGGGGTTATGATAAACAAAATAAATGAGAAGGGGAAAGAAAAATACCAGGTAACTTAAATTGCACCATAACTTTGATTAATCTCAAAAAAAAAAAATCATAAGTTGAGTGAATGAAGCCAGTCAAGAAAAGATTACACGTGTTATTCTTTTGTTAAGAGTCATTTATAGAATAACCAAAATAATCTGTAGCAAAAGATAGCAGATTAGTGGTTACCTCTATTTGGCAGAAGGAGATGAGATTTAAGTGCATAGGAGCATAGGAAACGGTTAGTGAGAGTTGGGGGTATTATATGTCTTGATTAGAATTCTGGATCTATGGTTATATAAATTTGTCAAAACTCCCCCAAGTGTAGTTATTAAATGAGTACAGTTTATATATAATTACAGAAATTGATCTAAGATATGATTTGCATGCGAAAGCAAATAACAATACAACCCAGTAAGATAATACTCTGAAGCTCAGTAAACTCAAAGTATCCAATTTGCCCCAAACCCACATCTCCAAATTTTCTCATGCTACTGATCTGAACACATGGAAAGTGATCTCCAAGCTTCCAGGAAGACATGATTATTTGTTCCCCTGATCTTTTTTTCTTCTCTCTAACAGTCTGACATTGTTTTTCTTATCTCCATTTGTTCAAATCTTACTCCCACAAGAAGCATGGTTCACTGAAATGTCAACTTATGAAAGAGCTTTCCTGAATCTCCCCTTTTACATATAATTCTCCTGGTCTGCCCAACATTTCCAGTTTTGTATTAAATGTGTTTATGTAAATTTTATTAGAATTAGAACTAAGATACACATTTTGCTATTCATCAGAGTATCTTGTCCTATTTATTTTGTGTCATAGTTCTTATATAAATAATGAATGCATAAATGAGTGGATGTGTGAATATGAAAAGATAAAGAGGCAAAAATCAGGGCAAAATGATCATTGAATCAATAAAAATTTGCAGTTAAATAGAATTTTTCCCTTCAGTCTTGTTACGATTTGCAAGACATAACTAGAAATCGTAGTCAAGTATCCATGAATCTATCCAGGAGAAAATGTTTTCACAAACCAAACGAACAGTTTTCAAAGAATGAACAAATCCCCTGAAAATATGGTGGCACATTGACAACTATCTGCCTTGGAAAATCAATTTGTTAGGGGGCTGTGGCCCCCAGTACTGGTGTTGATGTACTAAAATAGCTATTGTTAGCATTGGAGGGTGGAGATTTGGAGAAGGGAAGTTAAAAGGATTGGGGGAAAAGAGGATTAAAGGATAAGGGAGGGGACAGAGATAAAGACAAGTGAAATAGACAGAACAGAACAGAGAACAGGAGAGAAGAGAACGGAAGAGGACAGAGAGGAGACTGGAGAAGTAAGGAGCAGAGAGGAGCAGCAGGGAGGCTGGAGGCCTCAGAGCTGCCACTGCCATGAGGGGCAGCAGGGAGGGAAGGAAGCCAAGCTGTGGGCTTCCATCCCCATGCCCAGCCTGGGCCGGTGAGGAGCCCGGGGAAGCATGTTGGATAAACTTGTGTCCTGTGTGAGCTGTCTTGGAGAACTGAGGGGAGTTTGCTGTGTTGCCGTTTTCAACGTGAGACGTCTGAAGCGCTTGCTGTGTTGCTGTACTGAGGAGTTTTGCTGATGCCGGGGTCACTGTGGAGCTGGAGCTGACGGAATGCCGGAGCTGTGCCTTTTGGAGAAGAATTGAGGATGCCACCCTGGTCTTCCTCGTTGGATTTGAATCTCCTGCTTTCGGAGAAGGATCGACGACGCCATCTTGGCTTCTTCTGGCTTGCAGTGAGTGCAGCTGTGTCTTTGAAGAAGGAGCGGAGGCGCCACCTTCACTCCTTCATCGGGTTCAAGGTGGGGCAGTCGCCATTTTGTGGACACACATGGCTGCTGAAGCCATGTGCGCTTTGGACTAGAGACTGGGACTGTGTGGTAAGATTACTAAAGGGGTTCCCTGTACCCCTCCGTGACTCTTTTCCAATTTGTCTTTTAATAAGTAAATCTGTTTTAGCCTCTTTTTAAAGTTTCTGTGGTCTTGCTACTGCATGCACGGGCTGGGAAGAACCTGGTGTGTGGCTGGCTTTAAAGGGCCAGCTGCTACCCTTTGTAGGCTTTGGGTAAGCACACCGTTTTGTCTGTTCCCCCCCCCCATTTCAAATTGATCTTTTAAAATTCTCAAAACCTTTTAGCTACTTCATGCAGAGATGTTAAGCAAGGCCTGGTTGGTGCTACCATGTATTGTTACATTTAGGTCTTTCTCTACTTTTCACAGTTATCTATTATTTCTATATGTTTTCTCCTTTTCCTCACCTCCTGGCCCCCACTTCTTTCACATATCCATTATGTCTGGAAAGTCTTTGACATTCTCTATAAGTCTTTTTGCAAAGCTCAATGCTGAAACTATCTTATTGTTGCCATTGATATGGTATCCCTATTTCATAAAAAATTAAATGAAGACTCAAGGAAGCTAAAGAAAGTGATTTTCATTTTTTCTCCTTGCCTTTGAGAATGATTTATGAAGTACAACTATATTCATAAATTGGGGTGCTGTACTCCTGGGAAAATAAGCTAGAATTTATCCCACTGTTAGTGGTTTGTATTTTAAAGTGGAATCTACCAGCTTTACATGATAAACTTGTCTTATTTAACCACTTAATATCATCACAGTTGATGAGAAATGGGAAAAGCAAATTTCCATTTGTTATCCACATCAAAAACTTTACAGTAGTTTGGAATCAGGTGTCTGTTTTACATGGTTGAGTCTAAAATGATAGCACCACAACTAAGTTCCATGCATTAACGGGTATATATTCAGAAGAACAACATTCTTCCTATGGTATTTTCACATGCCTTGAGGTATTTGTTCAACTTACATTTTAAAAAAATGACACAGAACTGAGGTTTTTTTATGTTGTTTTATTTAGTGTGCCAATCAGGAAAAACTTAAGTCTGGATTCTTTTTAAAAAATTTTTAAATGCGTATGTGTTAAATTTGTGATCATCCTGACCTTGAATTTTCCTTTGACTACAACCTCATTGATCCCCCAAATATTATAGGAGGGTAGGTCTACCTTATCACATCATCCTGAAGTAATGTAGTGATAGCCTGAAATAGCTAGCACAACCCTCACTGTGATTACCAAAAATTTAGAGCAAACCTTTAACACAAGCAGGGATGAGCTAACAAATTGGTATAATTACCAGCATGACCAGCCAAGGGGGAAACTGCAATTGAATAAAATAGGTCTTTAGTTTTCTATTCCATGCCCTTGTTCAAGGTCATTCTGCAGATTAAAATCCTTTATTGGTTTGTCATTGTCTGTAAGTAGGGTTTGCTTGGGGGCAATTTCAGTTATACATATAGTACTGGCATTATCATTAATAGTTCTACCTTTCACTCTCAAAAGTGCTTCAGTTTCAATGATATATTATCTGGTCAGTTCATCCATAGGATAGAATTACTAACAGTTTTTGAATTTCTTTGTAGTCTGGCCCCAGGCTGTACTTCCCATTCTCTATCTTCTACTTGTACCTTACCCTCCAGACACATGAAACTATTTACTCTAGCCTGAAAACCTCATACATTGCTATATTTTTATATTCCTGAATAGTTCTTCCTGTTTGAATTGGACTTCCTCTGCTTTTTCACATGTTCTCTTATTCATTCTTAGAGAAGCAAACATCAGGTTCTGTAGGATGGCTTACCTAATTACCTTGGGCTAAAAATGAGAAAGCACTTTCAACTTGTTTGGTTACAAACAGATTGTTAAACCATATTTTAGATTAGGGAGAAAGTGCCCAGGGGCATTACCAAAGAAGTTTCTGCCACAGGAAAGGGAACAGAATGTTGCAAGTGAATCTGTTATTTTGCTATTTCTGCCCTAAGCATTGTTTGATATCCTCTGCTCTGTGCTTTATTTATGTCATTTATATTAAGATCCCAAAAGAAGACCCTGAGGACCATGTACAGTCCTCTTTCCTGAAAGTTCACAGAGCCTGTGGATATGATGGTGTATCATATTCAGTGAATTCCACTTAGTCAAAAGGAATTTTTTTCTGAGTGCCCCAACCTAACTAATGAGCCTTTGAAATTGACTGGTTCCGTCTTGAGTCAGAGGGATTTGAAGTGTGAGATATCTTATAGGAGAGCCATGTGGCAAGGAATCTAGAGTGCCCTTAGCAGCTGAGTGCACCCCATGACTGAAAACCAGGAGGAAAATAGATCTTAATCCTACACATGCAATGAATTTAACTTTTCCAGACTCTGAATGATCTTTGAAAAGGACCCTGAGTTCCAGATGAAAACACAGTTCAACCGACACCTTGATTACAGCTTGGTGAAACCTTGATCAGAGGACTCAGCTAACTTCTGGACTTCTAACCTAGAGAACTGTGAGGTAGGAAATAGATTGTAATACGTTGCTAGATTTTTACTCTCTAGTGTACACACCTTGTGCAGTTCTCTTCCCTGAGAGTGCACAGGGCCTATGAATATAATGGCATATCTTGCTAGATTTGTGGTTATTCATCATATAGCAATAAGCAGCAAATTCAATCACACTTAACATACTGATTAATAATTATTTTTGCACAGCGATTATGTAGTTTTAATAATTACTTGATAATTGCTGGTTTTTGAGGACAAGGGTTTTTATTACCTGCATTGATTGCTTATCAGAATCTGCATACTTAGTGAATGTTTGTTAAACAAATGAATGACAGTGTCTATTTTCCTCTTGTTGCTTAGGCCCAGGACACAGGTAACCATATGGGTCCCAGGACTCCAGGCACAACCTAGATTCTCCCTCCTACCGTTTCCCTTATCCAAACCTTTCTCAGTGGGGTTCTAGAAAAGGAATTAAGTACTAAGACCCAAAGGCATTCCTTCTATGTCATGAAATAGCTTGCTTACCTAAAATGGTTCTAGTTCAGTGCTATCTTTAGAGAGATTGAGAAAATAGTAACAATTTTTTTTTAATATTCTGTGCTTAAGATGAGAAGTCATTCATTCTAATATGATGGTTTTAAGTACTATCCCTCCTAGTACCGTCTGTTTTTGAAATCAAGTATTTTTGGAGATTTTATTTCCAATGAAGTAAACATATCAGAATCATCTCAAAGGCCAGTTAAGTTATCCATAAACTATTTTAGGATTTTGTTCAGAATTCCTCAAATAATTTTACATAACTAATTTTTAGGACTGTTAGAATATCCCAGATGTCTTAACCTGGAATTTAGTATCAAAATCAATAGCCCTTTGCACTGAATAAATGTTGATATTTCTACAGATTTTTCCATTACTTTTAATTATTTCTTTATTAGGTATGGTGTGATAAATACTATAAAACTGTCCTCTAAAACGTGATATACATTTAACTCACTAAAGGTATGTATGAGACTGATCATTTTTCTTTATTCTACTCAAAAATATTCACCAACTTGTTTGGAAAGTTTCAAGATAGTGAGATGGGTGGTTTCTGACTTCAGTTCTCCTCCCAAGAACAATTAGCAGTTATCATAGAAAAGATGTCTGAGTGAAAGTACCAGAACCCAGGGGTGAAACAGAAGCAACTTTTTAGAGACTAAGAAGGACATTAATTATTAGGGTAAGAAGAGCAGTTAAACTTCGATGGCATCACTTCTTCCCAGTGATAATACAGAACTACACTGAGGAAGTTCCATAGGTTTAAGATTTCTTCAGTGGGAAAAAGAGAGCACAAGGTGGGTATTTGTCTTCCTCAGCATCCTGGGACACTTCTTGGGCTACCCAATTGTGTCTCGACTCACAGGGATCACTGGGAGAATGTGGGGTTGGATCACAGAGAATCAAAGACAGAAAAGAGGAACAGAGCTTATAGCAGTCAGAGCTCAGATCTTGGCAGACCAAGATTTACAGGTGATAGACCTTAAGCAGAGAGCCCAGCCAGTGACTTAGCCTATTTGGAAAGTCAACACAGTCCTTACTGGCCAGTAGGTTGTTCTGCCAACTCTGTACCCCCAGTCAACAGACCTTTCTGTCAATGAAAACTATTCCAATGTCCCCACTGTCCCCACTCTGGCATGGAAGCAAGCTCATAGCATAGCCCTGCCCAACTGATGAGCATAAACATAAGAGAACACAACATAGCACAGCCAGCATAACATCATCAGAATAAAGAACCCTGAAATAGGTCTTCACAAATAAGTCCACCTCAACTTTAACAGAAGTGCAGTAACAATTCAATGAAGATGTTTTCAACATGTGATGCTAAAGAAATTGGATATTCATAGGCCCAGTGCTCATCAGTTACACTAATATATGTCAGTCCCACCACAAATACCATACAGAATTTATCACTATATTTATACAGTAAATCTTAAAGTCAGGAAAACTGATTCTGCCTGCTATATTATTCTTTTACAAAATAGTTTTAACTACCCCAATTCTTTACAATTTATATACATTTTAAATAATTCTCTACAAGCCAATAGAACATACTGGGAATTTTGTTAGGAATTATATTAAACGTGAATATGATTTTGGGGAGATTGACCATTTTGATGATGTTGTTTCTTACAATCACTGGGCTTCTGTATCTTTGATTTTTCTCATTGTCATTGTTTACCTTCCATAGACTAGTAATATGAATGTCTTGTTAGAGTTACACCTACAATATATTACATGCTTTTAAAATTATATTTGAACTTTTATTATAATCCCATTTTGATTCATAGATTGTATTTTTTAATGCTGAAATCTCAATAAAACAAGGTCCCTGCCCTTGAGGGGATCACAGTGAATGGTAGCAATTCTTTGTCCTGGATGAACAGCAGGGTGATTTGCTGAGATAGATAGACAGCTAGATAGATAGCTAGATAAATAATAGATGGATGATATATATATATAATATAGTATCTATTTCTATCATATAATTTAAAATTATAGATGTATTATCTATTTTGCTATATCCTTCATAGAGATTCTGATTCTGATTATATGGGCCAGAAGTCTGATGTTAAAAAAAACTCCAGTTTCTTACTGTTGCTGTTGTTCTTTTCATCAAATAATATCTATGTTGAACTATAATTTACATATCATGCAATTGATAAAATTCACCACTTTAAGGTGTATAATTCTTCAGATTATATTATATTTACAGAATTTTGCAACAATCAAAACTATCTAGTGTCCCTATAATTTGCTTATTCTGATCCTTCCATTGTGACTGAAATATTGCACTTAGCATAATCTTTTTAATGTTTATTCATATTGTATAGCTATTTACTACATGATAGATAATATTCTTTTAAAATCCACTTTTCATGTGTTGAACATTTGGGCTGTTTTTATTTTGTGTAGACTAAGAATGTTTCTAAAAGCATTCTTCCATCAATTTTACCTAGATTCAAACTTTGGACCTGATTCCCTACTAAAACGCTGAACTAGTAATCTAGAATGGCTCAATTATAACCTTCTGCAATGTAAAAATAATGTGGATCAACAGTGTGTATCCAAAGTGGTAGCTACTAGTCAGATGTGACTATTAAGCACTGGAAATATGGGTGGTAGTGTGCTGAGGAACTGTGATGAAATTCTAATTTTTCATGTTAATTAATTGTGATTTCATTTGCATAGGTCACTATTGGCTATCATGCTATACAGCAAAGGAGAGAACTTGGTTTAGGAAAATAAATATGGATAGTGAAATGGATTGATAAAAAAAATAAGGTTGCAGGCAAGAATACAAGATTAGAAAATTATTTTTTTAAATCCACTGAGAATATGAGGGTCAGAACTAAACCAGTAGTAGAGGCAATCTGAGGAGAAAGATCTAAGAGATAGATTAAATATGAATGGGTTGATGATTTAGAAATAATGGAGAAATCTAAGGAATCTATAATGACTGAAGTCCTACAATATGTCTGGGTTTCATCTTAATATCTGTATATAAGTTTGTTAATATCCAAATGCCATTGTTATTCAATTCTTTAAATCTGGAACTCACTGACAGAAAATCTGCACCCACTGCAGATATGGTCTCTTTAGCAGTTATTACAATTTCAGTGACTTCCATTCTTTTTCTTTTGTTCATTTAGTTAGAAATTCAATATTTATTTTATGTCAAAAAATACATCCAACCTACAATGCTTGCGCTATTATTATATCAAACAACTAACCCATAAAAACCTGTGATTTTTACTTCAGCAGGGAATTTGTAATCCATAAAGGTTTTCCTATCACTATTGTCCAAAGACGGGCATTCTTCTGTCATTGGATTTGCAAAGCATAGCAGGGATTTAGATAACAATTGCATAGTAGCTATAGGAAATATACACTGAATTTACGTGAATGTTTATTCATTCAGATCTATCATTCTGTTTTTTCATTGTCATTGAACTCTTATGAAATAAAAGTTCTTTTAGTAGGTTTTAAGAAGAGTGACAGATCTCATTTCAGTAGCTCAAAACTTTAGTGCCTGTTTTGCTTCTTAATTAACTGTATGACATGAATAAACACATTCACTCTGGCTAACTTTCATCATCTATAAAACCACCTGGTTGCTAATAAATAAAATTAAAACTTTTCTTTGGAAAGTGTTAATAACTGTCTAGCACATGGTGATTAAATGAGTATCTGTTAAATAAATATAATATACAGTAATAAAAATCTTGACCTGGACAGATACTTGCTGAATTATCATAGTAAGTATTTACCTCTGGTTGCCCAGAAGGGAAGGTTTATTATTCAAGGAAGGTTTCAACTTCATCTACAATTTTACTTTCAGTTATTTCTAGATTGTATAAACAGGAGTTTTTGCTACATTGCATGCACATTTTGATTAAAAGTAAGCAATTGCATTTAAGGTTACCTCTACGAAAATAACCTTGATCTATAAAAATGAGAGTATTGTATTACATGGTCTTTAATAATCTTTATATACCTACACAGTTTTATCTTTCTGTAAGTACATGATAATAATGAGATGAACAAATTATATTTATTTACCATTTCCATTTTTCTATAAGAAGTAACTATAAGAGAAGCCTAATTGGCAGTATAGATTCTGAAAGGTAATCACTTCTCCAACTGATTTCCCATAAGTACCATGTAATGCACAGTAAACACTTTATACCTTGAGGGTTGACATTTATAGTGCCAGAACTAGTGGTTATTATCTGATCAGAAACTCAACATATGAAGGTAAAATGAGGCCTGGCTATTACATGGTTATTATTGAAGTTTTGAGATTTTTCAAATATTTAAATATTCTCAAAAAATTGTGCCAAGTTATCATTCATTACTCAATAGTTAGCCCAGCAAATTGGAAAAAAAATACAACAATAACAGATGCTGTGGGTGACTTCAGTGCTCTGCCATTAGTTTGACTTGTGTTTTTCATTTTGAGACTGGGTGAGTCACCTACAGAGAGTTATAAAATAAAACAAAGAAGATTCAAGATTTTAATAAGACTTTACCTTAAGCTCTTCACATTGAAGGCAGTTTATCTCTTTCTGGATGCAAGTATTTATATATGTGAACACTTACACAAAGATAGAGACCCCAATAAACAGGCAACATAGTAAAATCTCTTTGCAGGTGAAGATAAAACACTGGATACTACTTATATATATAGATGTGATGTGATCAATATTCTATTGAGATCTTGAAGGTCAAATATGTGCTTCTACCTAATGCTCTTCAGCAGGTGATTCTGATTTATTATGATTTGCCCACTCCTTTATCTTTGGATTTTGTCTTTTATAAAGGGGATTATGTAATCCATGATCTCAGTCTTTTTTTATCTTATTCTATAGATAATATTTATATTGTTTTCCAGAACAATATTATATTATCAGGTTGCCAAATTCAAAAGAGTGAGATGGATTGGGTGAGATAATTATTTGTATTATTCTATCAGTGGTTTTGTCCACACTAGTTTAAACCATTGATTTAAACGATTCTTTCTCAATGGATTGGCTCATCAATTTATAGCTATATCAGTCAGCTATTTACAGTGTGTGTCAATGTTATGACTAATTAGTCCATAATGCCTAGAGAAAATTAAGAAGAATGAGCAAATTTAGATATATATCCCTGTTTTGCTTTATATTACCAATGCTAAATATATGATAATTTATCAAACACTCATGTATTGATTAAAATACTGAGTGAAACTGTCATGATTTCAGAAGACCTCTAACATTGGGGAGGTTTGTACAGCAAATATGCTATCATGTATTAATAGTACTCAATTCTAGTACTGAAAATAAAAGAACATAATGAATTTTGTTTTCCCCTCTTTTTTGGCTATAGACTCAGTGCATGCTCTTGAAATTCAGAGTGATTATTTATCTTTCCCCCTATAAATAATAGTCAAGTACTATTTTTGTTAGAGCTTAGATTAATATAATATAAACCTGATCTTATTAATTAAGAACAACATGGGAATGGATTTTACGTGTTACAATAATGACTGAGAATATACCATGGTCTATTCCATAGATAAAACTTCTCTGTATAAAATTATAGTTGGGATTGTGGAACTAGAGAAGATCAATGGACATTTAGGTGTAAAGTAGACTCAAAATTATAGTAAAAAAATTAGCTATTTTGGAGAGGAATGATTATTCAAGAAAACTGAACCTTGTATTATAGGTCTTTTAAATTAGCATCTACCTATTATACACACACATGTGTATATATATATATATATATATATATATATATATATATATATATATATATATATCTTTAGCCAGAAAAGGTTATAAATAATAACAGATTCTTAAATTGGTAGGTGCTGGTTCATGTCTTCTTTTTGTTTTACATCTGGGTCTGGAACATTTATGTCACAATTCAGCATGTATCGAGAGGTAGCCCCTATGTAATTCTCATATTACTCTTGCAAAACTGACTAGGTTAAGGAGATCAGAAGAAAGAAATAGGTATCCACAGTCCTGTCAAATGTTAATGGAACAATGAAAGGTTTCCATTGTCAGTTTGGGTACCCACTAAATTCTTTATCCCTTGTCAGAAACGATGTAGTTGATGACTATTGCAATTGTTCTGAGTAACAGCT
This sequence comes from Uropsilus gracilis, assembly GCA_004024945.1. Taxonomy (NCBI): domain Eukaryota; kingdom Metazoa; phylum Chordata; class Mammalia; order Eulipotyphla; family Talpidae; genus Uropsilus; species Uropsilus gracilis. Next base: position 81,005 of record PVHY01002690.1, on the reverse strand, counting down.
TCCATGGACTTCCATATTATATAAAAATGGATTTTTTCACCTTTATTTGAGCTTCTTGATACATTCAGCACCATTTGTCATTGCCTTCTTTTTCGTCTTCTCCTCCAACAGTATCTTGTATCATCATTATGACAAGGGAAACAAAAGCCAAAATGGAAAAATGAACTAAAAAGCTTACACATAATAAATAAAAGAAAGTTGCATCAAAACGAAAAGTCATCATACTAATTGTGAGAAGATATTTGCATGTAACAGTTCCAATAGAGTTAATATCCAAAATATACAAAGAAAGCATAAAACGAATCAATCAATTTAAAAGTGGGATATGAATAAGCACTTCTCCAAAGAAAACATACAGATAGTCCATAAGCATGTGAAAAGATGTTCGTTTCTTATTACTAGAGACAATAAAATAACAGCAACGAGATGTCACCTCAACCTTGTGAGAACGGTTATTATCCAAAGGCAAGGAACAAATTTTGGAGAGATGTAGAACCCTTATACACTATTGGTAGGAATGTAAAGTAGTATAACCACTATGGAAAACAGAATGGAAACTGCAAAAAAATAAAAATAAAACAGAAATTCAATGCAATCTAGTTATCCTATTTGTGAATATTTACCTAAAAGCAAACAGCAATTTAAAGAGATAATATGGCCGGGCACGGTGGCTCGTGCTTGTAAGCTTCAGCCTATGAAGCGGGTAAGCTTCAGCCTATGAAGTGGCCGGGGCCAGGGATCGCGGTTCGAGTCCCGCCTGGGGCCCGTAGTGAGACCTGGTTCCAAAAAAACAGCTGGGCGTGGTGGCACACGCCTGTAATCCCAGCTACCTGGGAAGCTGAGGCTGGGGATGGCTTGAGTCCGTGGTACCCCGGGCAACGAGAGCCTGCGGTTCCACAGGCAAAAATAGCAACACCTAGTCTCAAAAAATATATATATAAATAAATAAATAAAGAGATAATATGCACACAATTGTTTATTCCAACATATTTATAATTGCCAAGAATTGGAAAGAACTAAAATGCCCATCTATTGGTTGATGGATAAAGATAACAGTGGAAAATATTAAAATACAAGAAAAGATGAAATCCTACCATTTGCAGCAACACAACTGAACCTAGAAAGAATTATGTTCAGTCAAATAAACCACACAGAGACAGGCAAGCACCAAAAGATTCCACTCGTGTAGCACAGAGAGAAAACAGATATACTAAATGAAAGAAAATTAACTTTCTGATTTTAACACAAATTAATGATTACCAGAAAGGAGAGGTGGGTCAATTAGAACAAAAAGGACAATTGTATGCTGAAAGATAGAATTGGATTTTTAGTGGTAAACTAAATGGTATACATACCATGTTGATTCTAAACAATGAACACCTTGAACTCATAATGCTATAATGCAATTTTACTTCAATAAATATAAAATTTAAAAATGTGTTATCACATACAGGTCTATGGAATAGAATTGAAAACCCAGGAATAAGCCCACACATCTTCAGGCAGTTAATCTAAAGAGCCAAGCATATACCAGGAGAAAAAAAGAGTCTCTTCAACAAATGATGTTGAGAAAACTGTATGGCTACATGCAAAATAATGAAATTGGGAAGCCATCGTAAACCATATATAAAATTTAAATGAAAATGCATTAATGATATGGATATAAGACTTGAAATAATAAAATACACAGAAGAAAACAGAGGCAAAATACTACAAAATATTGATTTCAGTGGGTTTGTCTCCACTGGCATGAGAAACAAAAGTAAATAGAAACAAACTGGACTACATTAAACTAAACTCCTGCACAGCAAAAGAAACTATCAGTAAAGCAAAAGGGCACCCAATTGAATGGGAGAAAATATTTGCACTTCATACATCTGACAAAGAACTGATATCCAAGATCTACATAGAACTCATAAAGTTCAATTAAAAAAAACAACCCAACGAAAAAATGGGCAGAAGAGCTAAACAGGCATTTTTCCACAAAAGTCATACAGATGACCAAAAGGCACATGAAAAAAAATGTTCATCACCACTTATCATCATGGAAATGCAAATCAAAATCACAATAAGATACCATTTCGGATCTATGGTAATGGCCCATATGAAAGAGATCTGAACCAACGAGTGTTAACAAGGATGTTGGGAAAAGGAAAACTTTTATGCTCTTGTTGGGAATGGAGACTGGTCCAGTCCCAATGGAAAACTGTATGGAGGTTTCCCAAAATTTAAAAATAGATCTAACATTATGAGCCAACAACTCCACTGCAGAACCTACTCAAAGAATATAAAAACACTAATTTGAAGGGTAAGTGTACTCCTGTGTTCACTGAAGTATTATTTGTAATAGCCGAGTTATGGAAAGAACCCTAAGACGGAGAGGTATATATATTCAATGGAACACTACTCTGCTCTAATAAAAGATGAATTATTGCCACTTGCCACAATATGAATGGGACTGAAGAAAATAACACTAAATGAAATAAATCAAAAGGAGGAAGTTAAATATAAGATGGTTTCATTTTATATGTAGAATACAGAGAAATAAAATATAGATCAGACAAGGCCAAACCAGTCTCAAATATATATCTGATATGAAAATCGATGTTACAAGAGGGGGAGTGAAGAAATACAGTAGTGAAGTGGTATAACAAATGTCGTGGTGGCAGTCTTAGTGACATGCATATAATGAGATGCGCCTATGAATCACACAATGGAAATCAATGTCACCTCAATTTAAAAAAATAAAAATTGTAAAATACGTAATATTCCCCCTTTGTTTACTAAGGAAACACATGCTAGTGTGTTCTATTTATTCCATAAACATTTAAAATATGAAGGCATTATATCCATTATATATATATATATATATATACAACTTACCATCTCTTAGAAATAGTTAACATTTTCATGTATATAATTATACATATGCGTGTATATAAATATATGTGTGTGTGTTCCTGCCTCTCATCTCCTCTTACTTTTTAAACAAAAGTAGAAGTATAATATACATCTGATTTCCAATTTGTTTATTTCACTTATGTTATCAAGGCCACTTATTCATGTCAGTTAAAAAGAGAACAGATCCAGAATTTTGACAGCTACATGGAAATTTGACAGCTAATGACAGTAGTCCATTATTTGGGGAAGGCTCCAACTAGTCAAGCCCGCCCATGGACAGTTCTCCAGTTCTGTTAGCCACATCAGAAAATCCCTCTGGTTATGTATGCATGTGAAAGATTTAGGAGAGATGTTCTGTGAAGACTGGCTCCCACCAAAATGGTAGCATTTTAATAACGTTATCAGAGACAGTACAGTAACTCTCCATAGATTTGTCAGTGACCCATTTTTCTGTTTTCTAGAACTTTGTTCTAGATCTGATCAGATAGTAGTACTCTTACTGCCCTAGCAGGTATTTAACTGAAATATTCTTTACTGTAATTTCTATAAGATCCTTTGAAGGAGATGTCTGTCATTTTGAACCAGAAGCTTCATTGAATCTTTAAACTGGTTAGTTTTGTATATAGCCAACATCACCTTTGATCTGGATTATTGCAGTATACCTACTGAAAGATTCCCATTCTTATGTAGCTTTTCCCCACAGATGTCTATAATGTACTATGGACAAAGAGGTCAGATTTCCTTTTAAACATAAATCCTCTATTTAAAACCCGTCCTGGCTTTGCAACTGATTCAGACTAAAGTCCAAGGTTCTTATAATTGCTTACAGATCTCTGCATGTTTTCTACCACTGCCTCTTTAACCCTACGTCTTTCTCTAACACACAAGGCATGGTCCCAACTCAGATGACTGTACCTGCTCTTACCTCTCCTGAAAACTCTCTTCTTTGATATAATTGCATGGTTCACTTTGTCACTTCCTTCTAATCATAGTTCAAAAGGGAACTAGTCCAACATACTTTCACTAGCAACTTTATTTAAAATTATATCTTCCCCAGAACTCCTATCATCTATTCTCTTTTGGAGCAACATAGAGAGCCTAGAAACAAACTCACTTTTTCATAGTCAATTGGTTTACAACAAAAGAACCATGGATATACAATGTGGAACAGACAGTTTTTTCAATAAGTGGTATTGACAAGACTGGACAGCACATGCTGAAGAATGAGCCTGGACCATTATGTTGCGCCATACCCCAAAATCAAAACAAAATGGATTAAAGATTTGAACATAAGATCTTAAACCATAAAACTCCTAGAAAACAAAATTCGGTAGGCTCCTGGACATCAGTTTTGACAATAGTTTTCAAGATCTGACACCAGAAGAAACAAAAATAAGTTAGTGGGACTACAGCAAACTAGAAAGTTGCTACCAGTGGAGGAAATCATCAACAAAATGGAAAAGCAACATAGAGAACGGGAGGAAATATTTGCAAATTATATATTGGGTTAATATCCAAACTATACATATACACAAGATATATACATATCCAGTGTGAGTATACAACTCAATAGCAAGAAACGTCACAAATAATCCAATTAAAAATGGGAAGAGCTCAATATTTGTCTGAAGGCATACAGATGGCTAGTAAATACACGAAAAGCTACTCAATATCACTATCAGGGAAGTGCAAATTAAACCATAATGAGACATCATCTCACACATTTAAAATAGTATCACAAGCAGCAATAAGTCTTGACAAGGGTATAGAGAAAGAAGAACCCATATGCATTATTGGTGGGAATGTAAATTGGTGCAGTCACTATAGAAAATAGTAAGGCGTTTCCTCAAATAGTAAAAAATAGATGTAACATGTGACCTAGCAATTCCACTTTGGAGTGTTTATCTGAAAATAATGGAAACACTAACTTGAGAAAGTATACACATTGAAGTTAACTGCAGAATTATTTACAACAGTCAAGCTATGGAAGTAACACAATTGTGCAGTAACTGATGAATGCGTACATGTATATATACACATTTGTATATATATATATATACATAAAGATGTATACCATTTTCTTTATTCATCCATTAATGCTGTATATTTTTTTCAAGTTAATGGAAAGTGGAAACAAATACTTTGTTCCCACAACATGGCTATTATAAATAATGCTGCAATGAACATGGGAGATGTATATATCTCCCATGTTCATCAGGATATATATATGATGGAATAGTAATGACCCATTAAAAATAATTAAATCTTGCCATTTGCAACAACATGGACCTTGAGGGCATTATGCTAAGTGAAAATAGTAAGACAGAAATATACTTCATAATCTCACTTATACATGGAATAAATAAAATAAAACTCAGATACAGAGAACAGACCGCTGGTTGTCAGAGTTGAGGGAATTTACTAATGGGTGAAGGTAGTCAAAAGGTAGAAATGTCTTGTTATGCTATTTATAATTGCATATTTATATAATGCATTGTATATTTGAAAGTTTACTGAGAGTTGCTGTGAATAGTTCCTATCATAAGAAAAAGAGTAACTGCAATATATGTATTTTTGCAATATATGTAAATATTGGGTCATTATTTTGTACAACTGAAATTAATGTTTTTTCAATTATATGTCACTAAAAGCAACAGAATTGCATCTCCTCCAAAATTCTTATCCCTTATTCTATTTTAACCTGATTTATATTATTTATTAGCGTTGACAGTTGATATACTATACAGTTGCTAGTTTATCTGTTTATTTTTTTCCTAGTGGATTGCTCGTCTTGTTCACTGGGAACAGCGCACAGTACATGGTAAGCATTCAGGAAGTATTTACTGAATAAGTAAATGGAAACAGATCCCTTTTTTTTTTTTTTTTTTTTTTTTTTTTTTTTTTTTTTTTTTTTTTTTTTTTTTTTTTTTTTTTTTTTTGAGACTAGGTCTCGCTATTTTTGCCCGTGGAACAGCAGGCTCACGTTGCCCGGGGTACCACAGACTCAAGCAATCCCTAGCCTCAGCTTCCCAGGTAGCTGGGATTATAGGCGCGTGCCACCACACCTAGCTATATTTTTTTGCAACTAGGTCTTGCTACGTGCCCCCAGCGGAACTCGAACCGCGATCCCAGGCCCCCGCTGCAGCTTTCTAGGTTGCCACCTACAGGCACATGCTACCATGCCCGGCCCAAGATCACTGGCTTTTTATATATTAAGTTCAAAATAGAACATCTTACTAAATGATTTCCTTGCCCCTCACAAATTTTTCCATTGGCTGTTTTGGATTTTTTTTTCACAGGCATATCTGCAAATAATTATAACTGCTTTCTCTTTTCCAGTATTTATACGCAGTCTGTTATCTTTTCTAATAACAGGCACACATACCATGAAGAATATATATTTCATAGTTTGCTATAGATTTTATTTAAATTGCAGTAGAGTTTTAGCAAATTACTGGAATTTACTAATGTGAGTATGTATCTTCTTATTTGACCAATGTATATGCAACATTATTATTCTAGATTTCTCAATAGTGAATTTTCTTTGCATTCAAGGAATTAATCTTAACTTTTTATTGTAGAGTTTTCTTTTAATGCATTGAGGGATTATGTTCTGTGTTGTTGTTTTGTTTTTGTTTTTTGAGACTAGGTCTCGCTATTTTTGCCCATGGAACCTCAGGCTCATGTTGCCCGGGGTACCAGATTCAAGCAACCCCCAGCCTCAGCTTCCCAGGTAGCTGGGATTACAGGCACGCACCACCACACCCAGCAATATTTTTTTAGAACTAGGTCTTGCTACGTGCCCCCAGCGGGACTCAAACCGCGATCCCTGGCCCCCGCTGCGGGTTCCTAGGCTGCCGCTTACAGGCATGCGCCATCATGCCTGGCCTTATGTTCTGTGTTGTTAAGGGGCAAATTGCATTTATCTATGTGTGTGTGTATATATATATATTATTATTATACTGACCTCACAAAAAAATGTAAAACTTTCTATGCACTAAAGTAGCTCAAGATTAAATATTCCTTGGCAATGTGAAGCAATTTATTTATCAGACTATCAAGTCAATTGTGCCTATTAGATGTTTATAATTATATGTTTGTGTGTGTGATTTTCTTGGAGGAAAGGGCAATTTTTTTTTAAAAGTAGCATTCATAATTTTCCAGGGTTAATAATCTGGTACTTAATTTCTTCTTTACAAAAGATTGTTTTTTATCCTTTTATTTTTTTAACTCAAATTTTACATTTATATCCATGATAAGTTTGTGGCTGTGACTATTTCTTCTTTCTCAATTCTAATTCTTTGTACTTGGGAATTTGTGATTGTGGTTCTTAGGAAAGGCGCACCCTCTGCTGCACCTCTTTGTCCTTGACACCCAGAAAAGACACCGCAGGCACCAACACTTGTAGCATTGTTGTGGGAACTCAAAGATGGGTTCGGAGCAGTTGGTGGCGCCAGAATACTCCATCTCTGTGTGACGCCAAGGCTTCAACAAGGCTGCCAAGGAGGAGGATACCAGCAAGCACTTGGGAGTGCTGAGGCATCTCAGTTCAGCTGGTGAGTGGTCCGGAAACCACTGTGAGTCCTGCCTTGTCACCTAGGTCTGATTTTAATTGTCCAAGAAGGTAGGAGCAGTTGCCCAATGATAATGCCTAAGGACTGCCTAAGTGAGCGGTCTTGAGGGGTCCCAGGTATGTATGAAGACTAGGGAATAAAAACTGCCCTTTGTGCCTTTGAGGCTGGAGACTCACAATCATTCCAATTTTAGCATTAAATATGATCTTACTGCCTTAGGCTGAGATTAGGGCATTTGGGTAAACTAGGATTTTTCTAGTTTTCTAGGACTTTCTCCACCCCTTTTTCATTTCTTTTTAGGATCCTTTTCTACGTGCCTCTAAAGGTAAGATTCCCAGTTTCATAATTCACCTTTTCAGCATTAAGACATCCCATACACAGCAAGTTGTTCACTGCATGTTTTCCTCATAGCACATCAGGCACCTGAAATGTATTAAATAGAGAACTGCCCCCTATATCCTCAATACCTATATTATCTATGGTCATCTGTTGCCTCTATTGATTTACATTGAGGCCAGTCTTAAGAATTCCTCTCATTTCTTTGGCTTCCCACACTCTCCACATGAAATATCAAAAACTACTGATTTTATTCCCATCCCCCCTTTTGTTAATAGCACCCTAATTTTGCACTCTTACCTCGAATATTCTAATTTAGGCATTCAGAGTCTACTACTTCAATTTTTTCAGTGACATTGAAACCAGGTTGCAGTAAACCAGGAAGCCCTACGAAGTCCAACTATGTATCTACAGTTCTTTGTAACCCATCTCTAGCTATGTGAGACTAAAATGTAGGTGCTCCCTGCCTTTGGTGTGACAGTATGTTGACTGCTTGTCCTCCTTCCTCATATTCTTGATTTTTGTTTCAGAAGCTACTTGGTACTCTCACCACAAATCTATTTAACTCAGCCACAGGGGTTTAGAAAGAAAGGATCAAGACCAAGAGAATATCTGATTGGCAAAGAATACAGAATGTGATGACACAGTGTTGGGAAGGGTATGGCAAAGCAGGAGCATCCATTATTCACAAAAGGTTATGTTGGTAGGAACTCTTTGGAGAGAAAATTGGCAATGGTTATTAAATATAAAATTGACCCAACACTTCACCTTTCGAACCTTATCCTGCAGATCTCTCTATGTATATGTGTGTGTACATGTGCACAGAGCTATGTGCACCAAAGTAATCATTGCAGAATAGCTTACAGTAACAAAATAAAAATCAATATAAATGTTTAGCATAATTATAATGAATAAAGTGTGTTCAAACAAACAGAGGAATAGTATGCAATTAAAATGAATGACGTAGATATGTGCAAGAAACAATCTTTAAGATTTTATAATAAAAAAACAGCACCACTAATGTGCAGCAAATGCTATCATTTGCATAAAACTGCATACATACATACACATAGACTCATCTGTGTATAGACTATCTCTAAATGGATACACAACACAAAATCTACTATATGTAGTCTGTGGGCAGATCAGGGATTCTGATCTCCTTTTACTGTACATCTTTTTATAAAGTATGATTTTTGGTCATGTACATGAGCTGTTTAAATTAAATTAAACATAACAGAAATTAAGACCAACTGGGAAATTATGATAGATGTAGTATAAAATATTATAAATACCTGCATATATAAACTGGTATACAGTTGTCTTTTCCTCACATGGGAAGTAACATATACACACAAATATACAGTATATGTGAGTAGGTAGTTTTAAGAACATGTAGACTTGTGTTTATGAAAAAGTTTTAAAATCATCTTAAAAAACAAGACACCTAATTGTCCTAAACCATAAACAAGTACATTTAGAATAAGGCATTCAAGATTGTGTTTAATATTTTAACACGATAGTAGCATAAGTTGGCTTTTTAAAAACAAATGTACAACAGTAATGTGTGCATAGCTGTTTCACCTTCAGGTTCTCTCCAGGAGGATTTTTGACTTTGATATATTGATTGCTAGCAGGGCAATTAACAAAAAAATAAAGGTATCTCTAAGCATCAAAAACTTTAGCCTGTCACTTAATTGCTAAAATGCTGAACATGTTTTACTGTTTTCTGTATACATCACATACTCAATCCAGATAAAGGAATTCTCCATGTATACAATAAAAAAGTGTCAACAACACCTACACTGTGCACAACAGGCAGCCTTCACAGTAAACGGCTACCTGGATAGTGTTACCTGAACTATAAAGAAATGTCTACCCCAACAAGTACCTCGCTGACTGTCCTGCCACATATAGGCCAGTTTTGATTAGCACTGAAAAATCTGTAGCATAAATGCTACCCAAGAAAACAGGCCATAATATAGCAGCTTTAAACAAGAAGGCTGAGGGCTGGGAGTTATGGATGCTGAATTTTTACTGAGTGATCAAAGTTGTTATTAATTGAATGAATACCGCTATAAGATTTCTTAACTAAAAGACATATTTTCAAATTATTATATGCACCAACAGTACACAAACAACAACACTGCGTTTCTAACATTCAAATGAAACAGTCTCCAAAATGGTGGTAAGCTAGAAGTTAAAATGTGTTTCCTAACTGGAGCAAGGCTATAAACCTGCTCTGTAAGGCCATCCCAAAAAACACTTTTTAGCACAGATGTTCCCAAAATACCATACCTCTGAAAGTGGAAAAGACCTGAACATGTTTTCGACAGACTGGTAAAATCAAAGTACTGAATTGTAGCGGGGCCCATAACTTAACAGCCCAGAGAAAGAGCATATGCTAATGTGGGGATCACTCAAAGAGACCACACAATTAAGGATTAGTCAAAATTCTTTGTAAGAGAAGGCAAAATAGATGGTGATGTTGGGGGAGGGGCACAGAGGTCTTAAAGCCATGTTTTGATTTGCCCAAAATCTCTCTCTCTCTGTCTCTCTCTCTCTGTCTCTCTGTCTCTCTCTCTGCCTCTCTCTCTCTCTCTCTTGCTCTCTCTCACCAGGTAAGTTGTTCACAACCACCTGGAAGACAAAAGCCACATGGAGTTTACAGCACAAATACAGCATGAGGAAGTAAGGGAGGGATCTGGGAGGTAAACCGTGGGCACTTTGAGAGCTTAGGGCGATGCTTAGCTCCAGAGTCCTGCATAGTGCCCGTGGAGGCCTGAAGGGAGAGGCCCTCCCGCCACGAACAGCTTCATCTCCGGCCAGTTGTAGCAGTGAGTGTAGAGCGCATTGGGGAACTCGCCGATGCCACCAAAGTAGTTCACCCACAGGTCATCGTGGTTGAGCCAGCCTCTGCCACAGGTGAGCTTGAGCTTCCTCGCTGGGGAGCCCATGGGAGAGCCCAGGCTGGCCGAGGCCCTCTCTTCCAGGAACCTCTGCGCCCGGATGTCATAGAAGAGCAGGGAGCCATGGCCTGTGCCCACAGTGACGATGTGCTGGTAGAAGCTCAGAGACCGCACGCCTGTGCCGCCCTCTCGGGAACACAGGGGCCTGATGTTCTGCTGGCGCTGGCGGGGATCCAGGAAGGAGACATGGGATTGGGAGCCCACGGCGTACAGGGACAGCTCCTCACAGTAGGTCAGGCACACGTTCTCTCTGCAGTAGGGCAGCCTGACCGAGAGCAGCCTAGACAGGGTGTTCCTGGCTTTCCAAAGATGAAAGTAGCCGTCCAGGGACACGGCTCCCAGCTCTTGGTTCTTGCCGCTGAAAGCCAGGGCCCGTACTTTGCGGTTACTGGGGTTGGTGCTGGCTCTGGGGATGGTCTCCATGTCCCTTGGACGCATGTGGCCGTACACCGGGAGGCCCACGTCGTTATGCCAGGCGATGCTGCCACTTGACACGTCAGGGTCAAACCGCCACAGAGCCACGGAGCCGTCGCGGGAGCCACTCACAACCACGGTATCACTCATCCAGGCGATGGCGAAGATCCAGTCCTTGTGGCCATGGCGGTCGCCCAGGCACACCGGGTCCAGCGTGGGCAGCTGGTAGATAGCCAGGCTGTTGGGGTTCTCGCCCCCGGTGGCCAGAAGCGTCTTGGAGGGATTGAGCTCGATGGCGTGGATGCCGCAGCCCGGCTGGGTCCTGGCCGGCCCGGGGCCCCGGTCCCGCATCAGGGGGATGCGCGTCATCTGACTCGACTGCACGTCCACCACGAAGAGCGTGTTGCACTTGGTGCCGCACACCACCTGCCTGGCGTTCAGCCACTGCGACGCGAACACCTTGTTGAGGGTGCCCAGGGTCAGCTCGCGCTCGGTCAGCAGCTCGGGCAGTCTCCGCACCGCGTAGGCGCGCAGCTGGCCCTCGAAGCCCGGGTTCCCGGCCGGGGCCCGCGCGCCCACCTCGCGGCCCCGCAGGTAGTGCACGAGCGATCGACGCGTCGCCGGCCGCTTCTGCTTCTTGGGCTGCAGCGGCCCCTCTCCGTCCGCCGCCGAGCCCTGCGACGACGAGCCCGCGGCACCCGCCTCGAGCGCGGGCGCTTTCCGCTTCCTGCTACCTGTTTGCGGCGGGACCATGGTGGGCGGCGGGCGAGTGGCGGCCGCGGCGGCGGCGCGGCGGCGGCGGTGGCGGCGCGTGGCACCCGTGTTGGCCGTGGCGGCGGCGGGGACGGCGGCGCCTCTGCGTCAGCCGGGAGCACAGGCACTGAGGGGCCAGCGGCTGCGGCGGCGACCGCGGGGCGCGGAGTCGACCGAGGCGGGGAGCGGCGGCTGCGAAGGAGGCGAGGGCGGCGGGCGCCAGGCGAGGAACGCGGGCCGGGCGAGCGGCGCGCGGGAGGAGCTGGTCGGCGAGGGAGGCGACGGTGGCGGCGCGGATGTAGGCGAGGGCGGGAAGTGCGGCCGGCGGGGCGGCGGGAGCGAAGTCGGTGTGGGACGGGGACGAGGACGACGCGGGGGGCCCGAATATGAGGGGGCGGAGGCAGCGGGAGGAGCCGGCGGGGAGCGGGCGTGGGGTGCTGGGTAGCACACTCCAGGGTGGGAGGGGTCGGGGAAGGGCGGACGGGGGGGTGGGGGGTGGGGATGGAGCCCGCGGCGGGGAAACTAGCCCAGGGACAGTGCTCCCGGCTGCCCCAGCCGTCCTAGTGCGGACACTTCCTAGTGCGCCTGCCCAGGCTCCCCGCTAGCCCACTTGGGGCATTCACTGCCCTCAGGACAGTAATCAACTGGCCTTAAGATCCCCAGTTAGTAAAATCCGAAACCTACAGTAGAGCCTCATCGGAGACTAGGAGCCCTGACAGTTACCTGTCGAAGAAACATGCCTTGCCCTTGGTGTACACGCTGAAGACCCTTTCTGCAATTAGTGAACCTCAGTGTGGGTGGGAGGTGTTTGGCAGAACCTGTGTGACCCTTCCCCTTAGGTTTACCCGGCTGTATCTCCTGTCACAGCCCCCCTGCTGGAGTCTGATACAATTTTTCAGCCTTTTGTTTGTTTGTTTGTTTCCTTTTTAAGTCAATCTTTCCCCCTTAATTCTCAAATTGAGGTCCCTTGAGTTCCTGCACCAGAGTCAAGGGGCATGGGGTGGGGGTGGAGGGTTCCAAACGCGGTTCCCAAGGCCCCCATTTCCCGCCAGGGATGGGGTCAGGACCCTTAGTTCAGTCCAGCCTCAGGAACCTAGAGGGGTGCATTAAGCATGGGGATGGGGGGAATGAAGGAAGAGAGAAGGGTGTTCTTCCCAGGCCTCGTGTTCTGGAATATTAAACCCACTGGTGATGGAGTGGAAAAGAAGAGGTCCAGGAAAGGGATACTTTGTTCCCTGCCCCGGGGGAGGGAATGTTCTGTCCTCACCGTCAAACCCGGGAGGAGGTCCAGTTGCCTGGGCAGAGCCCTAACAAACGTGGGAGGGCCCCTGGAACTTTGCAGCAGGGCTGAGGGATGCACAGGATTGCCGTAAGCACATACAGTGAAAACCTTCGCAGAAAGTTGCAGTCACATAGACACAATGGGAGAGTGTTAGGTCAGAGCAGGGGGGTAGCAGTCTTCCCATGTGGATGGTCCTTAATCAGTTCTACAGGCAACCCTGGCAGGCCCAGTGAGTCAGTGAAAGGAGAGGCTAGTGGCTGCTGACAATGTACAAACACCCATCTTCCTCTATCAAAATGTGTTTGTTGAGGTCTTATCTGTGATGGGATAAATTAGTTTTTCTAGACAATGAGGAGAGTTCATAGGAGTTACTTTGTTGGTGCTTTTCTTCCTCTTCCCAGGCCCCTTGGTAACTTTAATCTGAAATGTACAAATTTCAAGTACAAAATGCACGGTTCATTCCCACCGCTCCAGTCTAGCTGCTGCATTCCAAAGCTCATTACACCCCCCCCCCCCATATTTCTAATGTGTTCAATGCCATAACAAGAGGAGGGTGAGGATGCTGGATAGGGAGCTATCTGACAATGAAAAAAAAAAAAATTGCTGACAGCTTCATAATTAGAATTGACATTACCAGAGAATAACTGGCTCCAATTTCCTTTAGTTTACTGTAATGATCTTTTTAAATTTCCACTTCAAAAAATGAATATTGTGTACCAAGAATTCATGGTAGACTTTTGTGGTAAAGCAAAATAGGCTATTTGTATCTATCGTTTTTAGTAAGAATAATTCTTATGACAGCAATAATCAAGAATCCACTTGCTTATTTGTGTCACAGGTTGAAGGGCTGTGCTAAACATTTCGAATACTTTATGTACCTTCTACCTCACAATAATTTTTATGAAGTAGGTTTATTTTTATACCATCCATTACAAGGAGGGAACTGAGACCCAGAAAAGGTAATGACTCACCCTTGGTCACAAACCTAGTAAATGGGAGAGTAAAGATGTGAATCCCTGTTTGACTCCAAAGCCTTTGGAGTAGTGCTATTCCTCTGTATTGGGTAAAAATGCAATTTTTACATTCAATGGTGCAGTATATCCTCTAAAAAACCATATAAACTACCCCTTCTCATGCATATTTTACAGGTATTGCACCTTGTGCACTTTTGAAAAACAGCCATAATTCCTAAAATAAATGAATAAATACTGAATGCAAATTCCATATGCAATATAAAGGCAAAAATATCTTTGAGACTTTTAAAAATTCTTTTAAAATCAGTATTTATGAAAAATAATGTCTATATTTACTTTTTATGGTAAAATAATACCCATATAGTCTTAGTATAATGTCCCTCCACTTTGTAATAATATAAGTATGCAATATTTATGTGAAATGTGTCTGTAGCCACTGTTAAGATTATTATTTTGATTAATAAATGACATATATGTCAATTTTATCTAGAACAGAATACATGAAACATTTCACTCATGTATATGCTTTCACAGAACTCTGAGCTTTTTTTAAAGATGCAAAACTCCAGACCAGAGCCACGTGATACTGAGAAGTTTGTAGTTTTGTCTATCAGCTTGCAAATTTGAACTTTTACTTGCTTACATTTTTAGGAAAACATACTGTCTGCCAATATATGTGGTCATACACAGTGCATTTATTGTTGGGTGGTTAACACAATGGCATGATGATAGAATTTCAGGTTTTGGGATAGCCTTGGGTCTCCTTGAGAAACTTTGTTTCCTATGAGGACCATTGTGTACCTGCTTGTAAACGTCTTGTCAGTTGTTAGTGATCACTTTCTGTATTTAGTACAGCTGTTTTGCTAACATACTTGTGAATAAATCTGTTAGTCTCTCCTATCCTCTACCCTGAAGTCCTCTCGATGGATATATGAGTGGTGAGAGCACTGTCTCATCCTACTATTTAATGACAATGCATTTAAATATTTTCTTATCTGACTGTAAACTCCTGAAGGGAGTAGACAGGATGTTTCCTGGGCATTTTGCATTACCATATGGTTCTAGGTATGGCCTAAATAGTTTCTAGAACTTTTGATTGCCCTGGCGATAAACTAATAGAACATTGGAGAGAAAACAAAATAAAATAACCAAAAAATTCCAGTATTTTTAAATCAAGTCAAATTAGTGGAGAAAGTGAAGGGTTTGAATTAAGATATATATCTATATAATTTCAAACAAGTTATATGGCATCACTATCTATATCTCCATATTTATCTGTCTCTATATCTATATTGCTTTCAATTTTTTACACACCTTTATCACTTGTGCTCACCTTTCTAATCAAGGAATGAAGAAATGAAATCTAGCTAGCTAATAAGTCATAGTTAGGGCAGAAGATTTGCTATAGTACTGTAGTATCATGAATGTATGCTTGTTTATTAACTATGATTCAATTTATTTTGAAAATATTACTATTTCAGCTGAAAACTCTAATAGTCTTGGATAAAAGACTAAAAGAGAAGGTAAGCTGTGTAAAACTGGTTAGTTGGTAACAAATCTTTGAAGATGTATTCAATTTGAATATTACACATACATCTTATGAATACTGGCTTTATAGACTGGAGCAGATTCTCAGGTATAACACCATATGTCTTTAGAGAAAGATTCATATAATCATTTCTAATATATATAAATATATTAGATATATAATATATATCTAAATATATATATTTAGATATAAAATATATAAATATATTTTAAAGGCTATCCTTTAAAAAATTTTTTTGCCATCTTCATTTGTATAGATAGCCCTTGCATTATCTTTATCAATAGTAAAAGATACTGAAAAACTGAAATAGTTAAATAAGCTTGTTTTAAAATATATGTTAATGATAACGCTGTTATTTATAACAGATGCAAAGCAAACTATTCTTGAATTATTAAATTGAATACATTTTCACTTAATTTCTAATTATAATACAGTCATAGCATTTCAAGCGGTGACCTTGTCAAGTTCCTAAGATAAGCAGCTGTGAACCTAGTTTGTAGTCAGACGGGAGGTTTCCTCCAAACCTCATGATGCAGAAACTGGTAGAGATGACTCAGCCGGCTACCTTTCAACTTAAAAAGGCACAACTAAAGGCATATGCTGTCACATAGGGGGGGAATAAAGGGAAGATTTATCACATAGTTTCATTCACTAGGAAAAATTATAGGGAAGGAGGCATTTTGACTTGACTCTCTTGCCACTTCTTTTTCCTAGTCCTCCATTTTCTCAGAGGAAGGAATGTGTGAGAGCACAAGCTTGGATTGACCTGTAGGAGAGGGTAGAGTCAATGCTGGTTATATGCTTTATGGGAGGTCCTACAGTGTTGTGATTAAGAAAGTGGACTCTGGTGTCACGTTAATGTGGTTGGAATACTGGTTCCACCATTTGCTACCCTTGGAACTGGTCAGTTAGTATATTCCCGTTGCATTTTTCCTGTACTAGTAAAAATGCAATCGTAATGGCACCTATGCCTTAGGGATGTTTTGCTGATTCAATGAGTTAATACAGATATCACAAAGAACACTGTCTGGAAGATTATAAGCACTTAATAAATTTCCTAAACACTAATGGCTTTCTTTCCTTCCCCTTGATAACTTGGAAGCAAGGACAATGGGACTTTTGCTTGCCTTGCAATGCAATGCACACTACCATGACTGAAAACTAGTACATTTAGGGATAACATTTTAGTAGGGCCTGCTACTTACCTACTCACATACATTCATCAATCTCTATTATCTGTCTAATCTAAAATAACCTATAATTATCTTTCTATCCTTCAATCTATAAGTGAATATTTATGTGGGAAGAATGTGCTATAGGAACAAATTTATGGCATGCTAGTATATTGTTCAGGGATAGTTTGGAAGGTTTCATTCGATGAAAGTGTTAGATTTGAGTTTCTACTCCTAATAGATGTCATTATAAATAACCACCGCTGTACAAAGAATAGATCATCTCCTACATTTAAGGCATTTGATAGGAGTTAAATTGGAAAGAAGTGACTGAAAAAAACTACAGGCACCTCAAAGATACTGTAGTTTGGTGCCAGAGCAACTCAGTAAAGCAAATATGGCAATCGAGTGAATCACATAGATTTTTTTAATTTTCTAGTATATATAAAAGCTACACTTACACTATCATCTACTAAATGTGTAATATTGTTATGTCTAAAGATGAACATCCCTTAATTAAAAATATTTTATTGCTACAAAATGCTAATCATCTTTTGAGTCTTCCGGAAGCCATTATCTTTTTGCTGGTGGAGGTCTAGAATTGATGTTGATGGCTACTGATCAATCTGTTAAAGATTGGCATGTCTGTGGAAATTTCTCGAAATGAGATAATAATGAAGTTTGCTCCACCAAGCATTCATGAAAGATTTCTATATAACATATGATTCTATTTAATAAATAGTATTTTACCTACAACAGAACCTTGTCAAAATTATGAGTCAATCCTCTCAAAACCTGCTTCTGCCATATCAACTACGTTTATTTAACATTCAAAATTCTTTGCTGTCATTTTAACAATATTTTCAACATCTTCACCAGGGGTAGGTTCCATCTCAAGAAAGCAGTTTGTGCACATCCCTAAAAAGCAACTCCTTATCCACTCAAGTTTGAGATTTAAGAAATTTCCTTACACCTTCTGGCTCCACTGCTAATTATAGATCTCTTGCTATTTCCATTATATCTGCAATTACACCCTCTACTGAAATCTTGAATTCCCCAAAGTCAGCCATGAGGGTTGGAACCCATTTCATCCAAACTCCATTTTGACGTTGCTATTCCGACATTCTCTCAAGAATTTTAAGTATTCTTGAATGGCACTCTTATTGGTTAGTCCTTTCCAGATAATTTTCAACTGACTGTGCCCAGATCCATCACAGGATTTCCATCTATGGCAGCTAGAGATTTATGGAAAATATTTTATAAATAATAAGAATTTAAAGTCAACAGGACTCTTTAAACCATGAACTGCAGAATGAATTTTTGTATTAACAGGCATGAAAACATGAATCTACGGGTACATCTGTAGCAGAGCTATTGAGAGTTCAAGTGCATTATCAATGAACAATGATCTTTTGAAAGAAATCTTTTTTCCTGGGCAGTCTCAACAGTAAACTTCAAATATTCACTAAACCATTTTTTAAATAGATGTGCTGTCATCTCAGCTTTGTGGGTATATTTTCAAGGGCACAGGCAAAGCTGATTTAGCAGCATTCTTAAGGACCCTAGGATTTCCAAATGGTACCTAAGCGTTGGCTTTAACTTAATGTAATCAGCTTCATTAGTCACTAACAGTCAACCTATCTATTGAATCTTTGAAATCAAGCATTGATCTCTCTCCCTCTATAATTCTGAAAATCTTAGGTGGCCTTCCCTGATAGTATGCAGTTTTTGTCTCCGTTGGAAGTCTGTTGTTTAGTGTAGTCACCTTCACCAATGATCTTCCATAGATCTGGGAAACTTGCTGCAGCTTCTACATTAGTGCTTGCTCTTCACCTTACACTTTGATGTTATGAAGAAGGTTTCTTACACCTCATGAATCAATCTCTGCTAGTTTCAGACTTCTTCTGCAGCTTCTCACCTCTCAAATTTCTTTGAAGAGAGTTTAAGCCTTGCTCTGAATTAGGCTTTGGCTTGAGAGATGTTGTTTGCAATTAGCAAACTTACTAACAAGAAGGCTGTTTTACTTTCTTTGTGTGTTTGCTAAAGTAGTACATTTAGCATCTTTCAAGCAGTTTTCTCTTGCATTCAACATTTGAGTACTTTTGACCCAAGAATCTTAACTTTGGGTCTATTTTGAATTTTACACGACTCCCTCAGTAAGTTCGATCATTTTTAACATTTCATTTCGAAAGGGAGAAGTGTGAGTCTTGCTCTCACTTGAATACTTGGCTTTTGTAGGGTTATTAATTGGTTTAATTTCAATATATTGTGTCTTAGGGTATAGGGATGCCTGAGGAAAGGGGAAGACATAGGGGAACAGCTGGACAATGGAGCAGTGTGAACACAAAAAAATATTTCTCAACTAAGTCTGCACACTTATGGAGGTACGGTTTGTGCTGCCCCAAAAACAATTTCAGGAGTAGCAAATATACTGACCACAGATCACCATTACATAGAGAATAATAATTAATTTAAATCTTTGAAACTGTGCAAATGACCAAAGAATGACACACAGACACAAAGTGAGGGTATATTGTTGGAATAAGTGATGCCAATAGACTTGGTTGGTGCAGATTTGCCAGAAACCTACTATTTGGAAAAAATACAATATCTACACTGCACAATAAAGTCGAACTCAGTAAAGTGCATCATACTGTATATGCATCCTGTGTGTGGATTATATTTTAATATCAGGTTTGTCATAAAGAAAAACATGAATGACAATGCCTACGGAGTTCATTGTATATACAGCAAAGTTCTTAGAGCAATTCTATTCCATGCTCTACAGTGTCTTAGCCGGGTATTGATACCCAGTTATTACTTTCCTTAACTTAGCAACTGACTCACACTGGCTTCTATTACATCATACATGCCAATGCCTCCTAATTGTTTTTCTTCACCAAAAATTAATGTAGGCCAGCTTCCTACTTGACATTTTGCATATCAAAATAGAACTTCCAATTCAGCATGTTTATACTATCAAGACATTGCATTCAACTCCCACCTGATCTTTTCTTTATTGCCTGTCTTAATGAATCGTAACACCATCCTCTCAGCCATGCATTTCTAAGACTTACCCTTAATACAAAATGATCTCTTATCTCCAGGTTCAGTATTTATCTTCCAGTAGTTTTCAAATCCATTCAGTTTTCACCCTCTTCACTGCTACTACCCTTTCCTGAGTCACTAGTTCACCTTGCCTGGACAATTGCAATAGCCTCCTGATTGATTTCCCAGTAGACATTCTTGCTCTCCTACATTTGTTAGGGGGGTTGTGGTGAAACTGGGGGGCTGTGGCCCCCAGTATTAGTAGTGCTGCATTAGGATGGCAGTCATTGTTGTCCTGGCGGGTGCAGACTTGGAGAAGGTAAGCCAAGTCTCCTCCTGATAGCATTAGTATCAGGAGTTTAGGCAGGAGACGGGGCCTGAGAGAGAACATGTGGAGAGTAGAGTGAAGAGATGGAGCACAGAGAGAGAAGAGGAGCAGAGAGGCTAAAGGCCTCAGAAAGCCATGTGCTGAAGCAGGGCAAAGAAGGGAGCCAGGCTAATGGGCTTCCTCTCGGCCCGTACTGAGGAGCCCAGGGAAGTATGCTGGAGAGACTTGTAACTTGTGTAGGCTGATTTGGACGTTTGGTACTTGAGAACTTGGTTTAGCTTTGAAACTGCGAAGCTTAAAAATTGTCTGAAGACCTGAAGATGCATGCTGTGTTGCTGCTTTCATCGTGAGATGTCTGAAGTGGTTGCCGCTGTTGTATCGACTGAGTTTTGCTGATTCTGGGCCACTTTAGAGTTGGACCTGAAAGAGTGCCAGAGCTGTGCCTTTTGGAGAAGAATTGAAGACGCTGTCCTGGTTTCCTAATTGGATTTGAATCTCCTACTCTTGAAAAAGGAGCGATGGTGCCATCTTGACTTTTTCTGGCTTGGGGTGAGTGGAGCTGTGTCTCTGAAGGAGTGGAGGCACCAACTTGGCTCCTTCATCTGGCTTGAAGGTGGGGCAGCCGCCATTTTTTGGATGCACATGACTGCTGCAGCCATGTGCTCTTTGGACTAGACTGGACTGTGTGGTAAGGTTGCCAAAGGGGTTCCTTGTAAACCCTCCAGTGACTTTTGTTTGCTTTATCCTTTTAATAAGTAAATCTGTTTTTAACCTCTTTCTAAGGTCTTGCTACTGCATGCATGGGCTGGGAAGAACCTGATGTGTGGTTGGCTAATCGGTCAGCTGCTCCCTTTTATTAAGCCCCTGTTTTGCTTGTTTTCCTACCAGGTATCACATTCAGTTCTCCACTTTGTAACTGGAATGTTTCAAAAATGCAAATGTTTGAAACAAACTGCACTTAATGAAGGAAACCATTGTTTTCCTAATGGATTTAGATAAAGTTCAAATTCCTGTTCACATAGCCTACAAAGCCCAGCATGATATGACCTATGGTCTCCAGCCATATTTTCATCTTCTCGTTAATTTCTTTGCTCCAGACACACCAGCACTTTGAAATTTCCTCAATGTTATTACAGAACTTCATGCCTCAGATCCGTTTTTGTATGCCATTCACTTTACCTGAAAAGCTTTCAACCTGTAAATATTCCCACTTTTTATCCCCCACAGATAACTTGCCTTGTTAACTCCTTCACCCTCAGACTTGAGATAAGATAATGCTTTCTACGGAAAGCCCTTTTGACATCCTAGACTAGGTCAGATACATTAACTTTACTATATCACATTTTTTATAGGTGAAGCTGTATGGCTCTATGTGTGACTCTGTTTAACATATGACTCTACTAAAAGACTGCTCAAGACTCCATGAAGGCAGAGGCAGTATCCCTTCTATCTAACGTAGCACAGAAACACCAACATTTGTTGAAAACTGCTGACTTGAACTTTAGAGACCTTGCCATCTTTTTAAATGGCATATAGAAGCCAACCCTTCACACCACTTGATTAACAGCCTCTCATTTAACACCGCTTGATGGGGAGAACTTCTGCTACTTGACATTGTAGAGTTCATCAAATCATTTACTCTTAAGTTAACTTCATTTATAATTCTCTTTGGTTCTATTGAATGTCTAATCCGTTCTGTTCAAAAATTAAGCCCTCTATGTTTGCAAAATTCCGAACTGACTGATATGCTCAACAATCTCAGAAAATATTATACAATTAAATTGTAAGCAGGATACTTGTGGTCAGCCATTGCTTTGTATTCTCTTTCAGCCTTAGAATCATCTGAACCAAATGATATAGGACTGTTTCCAGCTGTGGTCTATCACTATAACTCCATGTGTGAGCCTTGAATGACAGAAACTTAAAGTAGAAACTTGGTATTTAGAGTTTCCTTAAACGGGCACTTAATACTATGTAATAATCCAAGGAAACTGTCATAGTCCTTGAAAGATCGTTGTTTCAAGTGGTATCATCTAGTGCTGTATCTAGCTGTCATTATCCTTGACATCACTTAGTAGTTTGAAATCACTTTTAGAGAGGTTAATTCTCCCTGTGCAGCCACTGTGTACAGAACATTTAGTGTCTATGTATACATTGATGCCATGGTTTGATTTCCAATAACGTAGGCTCATTAACATACTACTACTAAGAAGAATACTCATGTGAAATCCTAAAGCTGTAGTTTTTGACACTTGCCTTCTAAAACTCAACTAGTGGATTCAGAATTACTTGTAAATGCATAGTAATTCATTTGGTAACTTTCAAAGGATGGGGAACATTTTGCAGTTAATGCATCATGGCAAAAGAGTGGACAGCTTGTCTTTTGCATCAAATTTCACATTAAACTTCCACCTTCATGGAAAGTGCCTATTAACTATTGTTGCAATCATTTTCAAGGCCTATGTCAAGCTTTGTTAGAATTTAGGCACCTGAGGGGAGAGCACTTATGCAAATAAGATAGATTTCATCTGAATGTGCTTCCCAAGTTGTTTTGCAACCATCCCAATCCAGGTAGGCTCATTCTTGGTTCTAGCAGTTAAAAAAAAAAAAAAAGATCTTGGAGCCCTTCACATCATTGTCGCAGGATATTCTTCTTTTTTTAAATTTAATCTTTTTTTTTCTTTATATATGAATTTCACGACATTGTAATCCCAGGGCTTTACCCTCCTCCACCCTCCCCTCCCTCCCCCCCTTTCCCTCCTGTTCAAAGTTGTGCACTTCAGTTTGATGCTTAGTTTGTTTTGACTTTTCCTCAAGTCTTTTGTTTATTTTTCACTATATCCCATATATTAGTGAAGCCATTTGGTTTCTGTCTTTTTCTTTATGACTTGTTTCTGCTAATATGATTTCTTCTAAGTACATCCATGTTGTTATAAAATCATCGAATTTGTCATTTTTAATTGATGATTGTCCCAGGATATTCTTAATAGCGAACAGGGGAAACCAGCTAGCATGAAAACAGCAACTTGAGCCTCACCTCTCCTTAGGGCATTGCTGCTCTTCTGTTCCTCCTAGGCCTGGGTATGTACACAAATGAGAGCTTGCGCATGCCCATTGGGGACAGGTGTGTACAATCAGGAGGAAATGCAATAAATACTATAGGGGCTGGTCATGGAGGCTGATGGCAAAAGGGTGTGAAAAAAGCCTGATAAGTCCTTTACCCTACAGAAGTGAAGTCTGCTTTTGCCAGAAAATATTCCCACACACTACCTCTGTGAGAAAGTTGGATACCTTTTCATATGAATGTAATTAACAGTCAAGCTTCTCAACTTTTATAAGAGGGCAACCTTTTCACATTATTATAGCAAAATCATTGATAACACAAGCCCTTTAAAAAAAACTATATGACTTTACAACTTATTTGACCGTTCCCTGCATCACTTTATGCACTGAGAATTTTTTTTCTTATTTTTTATCACTGAACAAAATGCTTAGTAAATATGTACAAGCTAATGTTTAGTAAATTATTGCTATTATTAGTGTATGAATCTTCCAGGTCTATGACCCTGCCATAATGCATAACACAGACCACTGCTTTTCCAGATGCCAGCAGAAAATAGTCGAAATGCAGCTATATTCTCAGATTGTCCACCATCTACTTACGCTTAGTACTCATCCTTCAAGTCTTGTCTCAAATATGATCTCCATTCTGACAACTTCTTTGACTGTGTGTGAGTTAGTCAGACTTTTTCCTCCATCATTCTGTATCACCAGCACCTGAGGTAGTGCATCTTCCCATGATTGTGCTGTCCAGTGTAAGTGTGCACACCTGGGCCTAGGAGAGAGTGGATAAATGGGAGCAGAGCAGAGCATGAGCAAGCAAAAAAAAAAGCAGAAGAGACTGTCAGAGAGAGAGAAAGAATGCCAGAGAGAAAGAGAGTCTCAAGAAAGAAAGTGAAGTTTCCTTGGGGGCTGCAGCACTCACCTGCTTCCTGGTCCTCCTGGTCCAGGCCCTCCCCTGCCCTGCGGTGTCTGGTGTGTCTGTGTGACTGCTAGAACCAATAAAGAACCGACTCAGATTGATGAGCCTGATGATTTGCTTACCCTTACAATTGATAACAAGATTGGTTACAGTGCACTCTGTAAGATTTAGGACATCTTCTTTTCTACAATATATTAAAATTGAAATTGAATTATAGCAATTCAATTTCTTCATTTCAGATAATGATTGTCTACTCTTCAGACAACTGCAAGCCCCCCGAAGTAAAAATTTAATATATAGGGATCCCTAGAACCTAGCACTCTGCCTGACATATAGTTGGTCATATGCATTATCTCAATAAAGGAATTCAGCTTCTATACAAATCACTGTTAATAAAAATGCAATTGTTACATTCTGAAAGCTGATTCACATACTTTTAGTTTTATTCTTGAATTACATTAGGGTACCAGAAGACTGGATCATAGGATCATATTAGCTCAGTATTTGCTGAATCAATTCACTCACTTGTACTTTAATGATCTGCTTTAGGCAGTTACCAAAGGTCATTAAAAAAAAAAAAAAAACAACTGCCAGTTATACAGATATCCCTTCTGCATTTATTATAAATCTGTATTGAAGGGCACTGTTCATCACGTTCTCAACATCCCCTTTATACAATATCAAGGAGATAATTTCATAATCTAATGCCTTTATCTCCGTGGAATTATTCTGTTTCCTCTTTTCTGACCATGAGAACTATATAAGAATGCAGACTATGAAGTTAGAGAGTCCTTGATATAAATAAGGTTCCACTTAGAAATTTTGTAACACTGGACAAAATAAGCTTCTCAACCTTAGTAACTTCATCTGTAAAATGAGGATTGCATTATTTTCATGGTTGTATTAAACATAGATACAATGTCAAAGTATTTAGCAGTTTTTGGCACATAATAGGTGCTTAGTATATGGTCAAAAACAATTTATTTTCCTCTTAGCTGCTAGGAAGCCCAAAGACAAATGTGACAATCATAGCAACTATATAAAGTTCTCCATTTTTTTTCTTTCTCGATCCTGATGATACTTTAAAATTTTATTCTTAAAGGCTACTTCACTTAATTATGTAAGAAAGAATACAGACTATATGAATTGATTATCTGTGAACTGTGAACCAAAACAAAAAAAAAAAATCACCATTAGAAACCTAAGTTATAATTACCATAGACTGTTATAGAGTAAGAAACATTGAGATTCTAGCGGTAAAGATGAAAGCCCCAATAAGTCTAGACATCCTTTCCCCACTTCGCATGCCACAATATCATAAATATCACCATTAGAGAACATTATATGGGTTCTCCTTGCAGCAGGACTCTTGAAATGTAAATACATGAATATCCATCAAGTATTACTGGCTTGTTAGCAGCAGAATCAATAATGTCAAAGGCAGGAAAGATTACCTAGATGAAAAGGGAATGAAGAAGAGAAAAATAGAAATATGAAAAATAGTTAAAATATTTTTAAAATGCAAAAAAATGAGGAAACAGCACAGAATATTGTCTATGTTCATAATTTAATTTAGGTAGAATTTACTCTTCTTTTGCATAGAGCTTGAAGAAACAATCACAAAAAAACAGACAGAACAGTTCTATGAAATGATCGTATAATCGAGTTAGTATTTGGAAAGTACTGAGAATACTGCCTATCACTTAGTAGCATTCACTAAATCACAGAATTACATATATGTATGTAGACACACAGAAGCATGCAAACACATCATTGTTAGCCACTCTCACATACATTATTCATTCTCAAGAAAATATTAAAAAATATATAATATTATTCCAATCATTAACCTTGTACCACAGCTACTCTATGGCCAGGTGAGGGTCTGAGGGTCTCTTACGGTAAGTGACAGAGTCTGGACAAAAGTAATACTGCCTAACTGGAAAACCTTACATTTACACACACATACATATTTAAATAAATAAGTAGATTTAAAATAAGTAATTGGATAGATAAGCTGATTTAAGATCTTGGAGTGATAACAAAGTAACAACAGCCCTTTCAGACAGGCTATGGGGGAATTATTAGGAAAAGACAGTTTTATTATTAAAGTAATGTTGCTCCTGGGAAAACGGAAGTGAAAGATGTTCACTGGCTTCAGAAAAACACACACACACCCCTGAATCTTTTTAAAGCAATGGTTCTCAATGTGTGGTCTCTGGGTAGGAGCTGCAACAATACCTAAGATTTGATCAGAAATGCAGATTCTTAGCCCTTCCTATCCACTGAATGAGAAATTCTGGCCCAAGTCATCTGTGTTTTAACAAGCCCTCCAGGTGGTTTGGATGCACCACACTATAAAGCTTTCTTATGCTAAGATACTTTAAACAAAAAAAGCTAAAGCAAGGTGAAAACCTCAAATGTAAAGTGAGGTGAAATATTCCAAGATAATGAAAAAATTGACTTAATTTCTCATCCTGTAACAAAAATCATTTGCATTCTTGGAAGTATTTTACGATACTTCAAATAAATAAAATAGTTTCGATGAGAGACAGGAGAGAGAGAAGATATGCATTTGAATTGCTCACAGATATCCGTGTGAAAAAGATGGAGAAAAGTGATGAAGATTGGAGGGCAATTAGAATGCAATGTGAATGATTAATGGCTATATTACATGGTTGTAATACAATAAAAATTTATTACATGCCTGTGATATGCTGTAAAGACATTAGATAACAGGAAAAGCAAATATTAATGAGAGAAAAATTTTCCCTTCAATTAAATGATAATCTAGGTGACAAAGAAACATAATAGAAGGACCAAGAGAGGAGGCCCAACTCATTCACCAAACGTGCATAACTACCAGGTAAAAGGAATTTTTTCAGGAGCTGTAGTACATCATATATACTTTTAAAATCATAGGCTATTTTTATTTATATGTACATTTAAATGTACATTAGATTGTGAGAGCTTTTGTTTTTTTTTTGGCGGGAGATCACCTATTTTGCACTACAGGTTTTACATATATTATCTCTATTCATCACAAATCTGCATGATAGAGTGCATGCTTTGTATTTTACAGAGGAAAATACTGTGGTTTGGTGAAGTGAAATAGCTAATAAGTGGCAGATACTAGATTCCAAACCAAGGCCAGAGCCCTTTCCTTTAACACAATGCATCCCACTATAACTCTATGCTGGGTTTTTATCAGTATCAAAAAAATGGGTGAGTAGGGCACAAGGATAAGACCAAATAATTCAATTTGCTCCCTAGTTCTCTATTTACTCTGGCAGTATCTTCTAGATGCGGTAGGCAACTTCTAAAGATGTTCTTCATTGATCCTTGCCTCCTAGATTCCATAACCTTATGTTATCCTCAATTTTTCCTTTGGACTTGCCTAATGACTTGATTCTAAACAACAGAATATGGCAAAGATGATGGGGTATCACTTCCATGCATAGTTTCAAAGACAGTGAGGTGATATCTTGACATCTACACCTCTCTCTGTAGTCCCACCCCCAAACTTTTTACTATCTGATTCTCCCACTAGTTCACTCTAAGACAATCTAGCCTCATCATTGTCTGTTTGCCTTAAGGAGACACCCACATGAGAAGGAGCCGACAACCATATGAGTGAGCTTCAAAGCTGATCTCTCTCCACTGCCCATAAGTGAACTATAAGTTGAGAATACAACCTTGGCTGACACTTAGATTGCAGTCCAATGAAAGACGCTGAACCATGGAAATGCAAATCAGCTATGCTCAGATTTTCTTGATCTGCAAAAATCTGTGAGATAGTAAATTTTAATGTTTTAAGCTACTATGGTTTGGCTGATATGTACCAAAGCAATAAGGAATTTATACATATGGGAAAGTATTTTCCAGATGTGCAAAGAGTTCAAATGACCAGGACAATGGGATATCCAACTCAACAAAACAGCAAGTACATCACTTGAACTCTAGAACCTAAAACACCTATGTATGGAACATTCACCAAGCACCAGATCCATAATATATCATATTAGTTCTTTAAGAAAGCACCACAAGAAATATTATTTTCAATCTCACTGGACTCATATGAGGGAACTGAGGCTCATAATTGCCCAGGTCTTCACAGCTAATAAAGTAATAAAGCTCTGATTTGTACCCAATACTACAACCTTTGTGTAAGCATTCTTGAGACAGTTAAGTCATATTATCTTGACTGTGCTATACAGTACCAGTATATTAACTAGAGGCTTCCTAAGGTATGGTTCTCTCTTGCCTAGTCTTTCATTTTTTTTTATTTTGGCATAAATATAAAAGGAACTTTTATCAAATTTATCAAAATTAAACTAGATAGTAGAATCAATATGAAACATAACAGAAGCATGATTTAAAAATATCTGTAGATTGGAACAATGTCCCTAATTTAACATGGTTACATCTAATGAGAATATGTGCAATATTTGCATATTTAGATGCTTAAGTATAAAAGGGAAGTGACTTTGCTCCTCACTTAGAAACTCATGACTAAGAACTTTGGGATTTAACAGCAATTACAAAGAGTGAATAAGAAGAAAGGTCCTATGTTCTCAGGCATTAATAATAGAAGTACAATGCATAAAATAAAAGAAGAGATACTTTTATACATTATGAGAAGGATAGGACTGCTCCATTCAAAACTGGCCACTTTAGACAGAGACTCAACACCCCACTTTCATCAATGGACAGGTTAAACAGAAGATAAACAGGATTCAAAATCAGACCCAAAGAAAGGCAGGGACAATCATAATTATATAAGGAAAAAATAGATTTCTAGCTAAAAACTGTAACAAGAGACAAGGATGAACACGATATAATAATTAAGAGGATTATACCCCAAGAACACAACATTTATCAATATCTATGATCAAATAATGGAGCACCAAATATATATAAGGAAACAAGTAGCAAATCTGAAAACAGATATTGACAAAAACACATTTGTGACAGGGGACTTCAAAACCACACTTTCACCAACAGAAATATCAATCAGACACAAAATATATAGGGACACAATAACCTTATACAAATAATCTGACCATGTGGACTCAGTAAGAATTTATAGGACACTGCGCCCATAAAAACGGAATATATATTCTTCCCAAGTGCACATGAAACATTCTCCTGGAGAGCTCAAATGTTGGATCACAAATCAAGTGTCAAAACATCATGAAGATGGAAATTCTTTGATCTTTTTTTTAATTAGAGTGGTATCAAACTAGAAATCACAAGAAGAAAGCGGGAAAAATCTCTAATATGTTGAGACTGATTAACATACCGCTAAATAATTATTGAGGCAATCTAGAAATCAAAGAAGACATTGAAAAATATTCAAGACAAATGAAAATGAGGTCACAATATATGAGAACCAATGGGACACAACAAAAACAGTATTAAGAGGGTTGTATATAGCAATGCAGCACCACATCAAAAAACAAGAAAGAATTTTGATAAGTATTGTTATCTCTTACCTTAAGGAAATAGAAAAAATGAAACAAGAGTAGAAGTCAATAGTACAAGGGAGGAAATAAAAATCAGAGCAAAAGTAAATAAAATAGATACAAAAAAGACAGTTCAAAAGATTAATGAAACCAAATGCTGACTCTTTGAAAAAAATAAATAGACAAATATCTAGCTAGGCTCAAATGGATAAACGCAAATACACAGAATCAGAAACAAAACAGAACTTATAGTAGACATCTCAAAAATTCAGATGATTTTTTTTCTCAGTAGTAATCATGAGATTACTACTAACATTTACATGCTTGTAAATTGAATAACTTAGAAGAAATGGAGAAATCCTTGGAAATACGGTTTCCAAGGATTATCTGAGACCCCGATGGTTATCTGAGACTGAATCAAGAAGAAATAGAAAACCTGAACAGATTAATTATAGGTAAAGAGACTGCAGCAGTCTCCCAACAAGCAAAAGCCCAGGACCAGATGGTTTCATTAGTGAGTTCTGTCAGATCTTCAATAACAAACCATATCCTTCTTTCTCATATCCTTTCCAAAAATGAGAAAAAGAGAACACTTCCAAGCACATTTTGAGACCAACATTACCCTGATACCAAAACCAAAGACACCACACACAAATAAGAAAATTACAGAATAACTTTCTTAATAAACTTAGATACAAAAATCCTCAACAAAATATCAGCTAACTAAAATCAACAATGCATTAAAAGGATTGTACACAATGACCAAGTGGGATTTATTCGAAAAACATAAGAATGATTCAAGAACTGAAAATCAACCAACATACCTCACCATGTAAACAAAAGGAAAGACAAAGAATGTACACATATAAAAAGATGCCCAGAAAGCATGTGATAAGGCTCAAAATCAATAGTGATAATGAACCTCAAAAATGAGGATATATATATATATATATAAAACATACCTCAATATAATGAAGGTCATGTATGACAAACCACACTAACATCAATCACAATGGTGAAATAAAAGCTTTTCTATTAACACACTGTACACGACAAGGATATGCACTCTTAAGACTACAATTCAACATAGTATTACAAGTCCTAGCTCAAGTCATTAGGCAAGAGAGAGAGATAAAAGGAATACAAACTGTAAAACTGTCATTATTTTCAAATGACAAGATATTATACATAGAGCACCTTTTAGGAATTTTCTACAAAATTAACTGAAAAAATAAATCAGATCAACAAAGTGGTAGATTAGAAAATCAATGTACAAAAATCAGTTGCATTCCTATATGCAAGCTCCAACTCAGAAGAAGATGAAATCAAGGATACAATCCCAGTTACAATTGCATCAAAATAATTAAATATCAGAGTAAATTTTGCAAAGGCTATGAAAGACCTATACAAAGAAAATGATGAGACATTGTTAAAAGAAACAGAAAATACAAAGAAATGGAAAAATAATCCCTGCTCAGGCCCATCTTTCCCAGAGCAATGTATAGATTCAGTGCAATCCGTATCAAAGTCCTCTTGACATTTCTCAAATAAACAGAAAACATTATTAAAATGCATATGCAACTACAAAAGATTCTGAATAGCCAAAGCAATCCGGTTAGGCTGGGTATGGTGGCACATGTCTGTACGTGGTAGCCTAGGAAGCCACAGCCCGGGCCAGGGATTGCAGTTCGTGTCCCACCAGGGGCACGTAGCAAGACCTAGTCCAAAAAAAAATAGCTGGGCATGGTGGTGCGTGCCTGTATTCCCAGCTACCTGGGAAGATGAGGCTGGAGATTTCTTGAGTCTGAGGTTCCCCCCGGGGCAACGTGAGCCTGCATTTCCACAGACAAAAATAGCAAGACTTAGTCTGAAAAAAAAAATCCTGATAAACACAAAGAACAACAGAAGTATCGCCTTTTTACTATAAAGCTATGCTATAAAACCAAAATAATAAAACAGTATGAAGATGGAAAAAATAGAACACAGACCAATGGAATAGAAATGAGAGCCCAGAAATAAATACAGGATTATATACACAGCTAATCTAAGACAATGGAGTCAAGAATATATATTAGAGAAAGGAAAGTCTCTTCAATAAATAGTGCTAGGAAAACTAGATAGTTACATATGAAAGTAGACCAGTAGCTTGTGCCATGTACAAAAATTAACTCAAAATTGATTAAATATATGGCTACAAAACCCCCAGCCATAAAATACATACAAGAAAACATAGAGAAAACACTCCAAAACTTAGGTTTCATTGATGTTTTGTGAATTTGTTTCCAACATCAAGACAAAAAAGGATATAAACAGTTGGGACTACCTCAAACTAGAAGCTTCTGTACAGCAAAAGAAACTATCATTCAAATAAAAGGGCAGCCTACAGAATGGGAGAGAATATTGCATACCATATATCTGACAAGAGGCTGATAGCAAAGATCAAAGACTTCATATAACTCAACAAAAAGAAAATCAATAACCCAAACAAAAAATGGGCAGAAGAGTTAAATGGAGACTTCTCCAAAAAAAATGCCGATGGCCAACAGCATATGAAAAAATGTTTTCATCATCATCAGAGGAGTATAAGTCAAAACCACAATGAGATAACATCTCACACCTGTGAAAATGGCCTATATTAAAAACACTAAAAACAAGAGTTGGTGATAGTAAGGACAAAACATAACCCTTGTTCACTGTTGATGGGAATGTAGATTAGAAGAGCCCCTATGGAAGACAGTATGGAGAGTTCTCAAAATATTAAAAAATAGATCTACCATATGAGCCAGCAATTCCACTCCTAGGTATCTACTCAAGAAATATGAAAACACTAGTTTGAAGAGCTACATTCATGCCTATGTTCAGCAAAGTGTTATTTACAATATCCAAGTTATGGAAACACTCTAAGTCCAAAGAGAGATGAACTGGGAAGATTTGATATAAATACAAGGAGCATTACCTGACTATAAAAAAAGATAAACATTTAACATTGGCACAGTATGTATGAAACTGGAGGGGAATGTGGAAAGTGAATAAGAATGAGAAAGATAAATACAGGATGGTATCATGTAAACGTGGAATACAGAAAAACAAAACAAAAAGTCAGATAAAACCAAATCAATAACAAACCTTGGAAATCTGACTATAAAACTAGGGTTACTCAAATGCAAGGGAGATGGGTGAGTGCAACATGGCACAATGGCATATGATGGAGGAGTTACAATGTGTTGATGGTAGGTGTAGTTTGCTAGTATATAACTGGCAATGTGATCCTAAACCTATACAACATATATAATGATATAAGTCAATGTTGCCTCAAAAATATTGGCTAACTTATGTTAAAACTTTAGACCCACTAAAAAACTGCATCATCAGAATATTGTGTAGATGACTGCTAACTGGTGCCCACCAAGAACGCTTATTTTTTTATAATCTTAATGTTTATATATACCTTTTATTTCACTGTAAATTTATTTCATTGCATTGCATTTGTTATTTATGTTAAAGTTCAAAGATTATATAGGCTTTTTATAGATGATACACATAGGTAGGATATTTTATCTATGCATTTATTTTAACTAAAGAGGATGTTGCAAAATACGGTCATTATCTGATAAATATGATGAGAAAAACATGCATAGGAGCATATTTAGTATAGAACAAGCAAAATGTTATGGAGACTTAAATACACATATCTTGGAATTTATAGAATCAGTTGATATAGTGAGACAAAAAATGAATAATATTGCTCTGAGGTTGTACAAGAGAAATTTTAAATATCAATCAGTTGCCCTATAGAATATACACTGGTATTGTTTCATATTGTGCTAAAAAGTGAGATGAGATAAACAAAGGAAAATCAAGAGAAACACAAGTGAGACCTCTCCAAGATAGCATTCTAGGACACCTTCACAGAGATGCCAGTTGTCAGTTCCCACATGTAGTCATATACTATGTGCTTGAGTGATCAGTACATGTGAGATATTCAATGAATACATGTTTAATAAATAAATTTCATGCAAGAGATTCAAATACTGGAAAGATCATTCAAATTAGATAAACTTTAAGATTCTTTCATCCTCTAAAATTCTGTCATTAAGATTATAACTGAAAAATACAAGAATGTTATTAATCATATTGATGGCCTCTTCATCAATAGGTCAATCAGAGTACCTATAAAGTATATAATGTTTTACTTGGTTTGGTATAGCAATCCAAAAAATAAATAATGACTCATGTCTTCAAAGAACTTCTACTATTGTCAGAAAGATAAGATGGAAATAATTGAACATATAAAACCATTTTTAAAATTTCTAACTCCAATATTAGGTTCCAATATAAAGAGTCAAGAAGAAAGCTACTTACTATAGAATATGGCATGGAGAAAATAATTTAGGAAGAAGAGACTATAAACCATGAATGCTACATGAATGACATGAACAGCACAGCATAGAGGATAGCCTTATGGAATCAGAGTAATTGTATTATGGTAAAATGGAAATGCCATAGGGCTTTGAGAAGATGAATCATATGATGTATATGTAACTTAGAGGAAATTAGATTAACCTTAGTTTCCTGGGTGGGTTTAATCAGGTAGAAAACTGACTATAGAAGCAAGTAGGGTATAACAACCCAGTCATGGGAATGAAATTTAAGGTACAAACATATTTAAATAACATTAAAAAGACTTGGGTATTGACTGGATATAAGCAATGAAGAATTAGCAAAGTAATTAAAGTTGTAAAGATGACAAGGTAAGGAGGGTGAGGAAGGGTATTTCTACATTAATTCAATAATGAAGAAATGAGTTTAATAAAAGAACACAGGAGTCAGTAAAAATGCATAAAATCATATCCTCATGAATTCTAAAATTCCTTTGAGATGTATCTATCTTTTGATTTCTTTATCATAGCAGCCCTAAATACAAACTTCAGTATTCTTTCATTTTGTATATTGGAAACAAGCAATGTATAAAATAGAATTTAGAATTTCTTATTAAATAATGCTGACAATCATTAACAATTCCTAACCAAAGTACTAAAAGCAGGAAGGTACTTAAGTATTATCATTGTTCCCATTCATTAGAAATTTAGTAAAGGAAAAAAAAAACACATGAAATGTAGGATAGCACACTGAGAAAAGTAGAGGATTGAGTGATGGGTGTAATTTCATCTCACCCAGATGCTTAAAAAAGCAATGACTATAGCATCACTGCTTGAAAAAGCAATGTTTATAGCATCACTGCTACTTAAAGGCAGAAACATTTAGAGTCCCCGGCAATAATTAGGTAGTTGACATGGTTTGGGAAAGTATTATCTATGCAATATGGGAAAGAAACTTGAAAAATATATACATATCCAAATTTTCCAAAAATGACTGAAACAATGAAACATAAATAAAAGATTCAAGAAGCATGAATGTCTAGAACTTGGGTCACGTCCATATTATATCAGAACAATTGATTAAAAATCCCAGGACAACAGCATTTATATCAGTTTGATATTGTACTTGAAAAGTGATTCCCCAGTATACTGCACACAGTAGGTAATCAATAAGCATGAATAAATATAGTCATGATATCATAACATTTTAACCTTCTCAAACTGGTAAATAGCCTTTGCTGTAAAAATCCCTGGGCAACTTAAGTGACAACTTATTATTTTAAATGATCACTTCATTACCCTTTGTTTTATGCCTTTTGACCAGCATCTCCTTATTTGGTCCATCTCCCTGTCTTTAGTAATCACTATTCTACTCTGTCCTACAAGGTATGTAACTTTTTGAGATTCCACATACAGGTGCTATCATATCATTATATTTCTTTTGTGTTTGACTTATTACACTTAGTGTAATGCGCTCCAAGCTTATCCACATAATGGCAAATGAAAAGATCATCTTTCCTAATGGTGATTATGTATGTATGTATGCATCTGTCTGTCTGTCTTCTATGAAGTTATACAGAAAGCTATGGAAGTATGTGTATAACAATTTCTTTATCACCTGTCCACAGGTGGACACTTAGATTGTTTTCCTATGTTCGCTATTGTGAATTTTCCTGCAATGAATTTACTAGTGATAATTTCACTCTCAAATAATCATTTGTATATCTTACACATGTCACATTTATGAATTTTTTACTAAACTATAATAGAAAATACAATTTGAAAGAAAAATTTTAAATTTTGCCGAGTGACATAGCATTTTCAAAACTGTTAATTACCAAGGTCAGAGGGTTTTTGAACAGTTGAGCTTCAGTGTGACATCCTTGGATCAATTTACACATTGCAGGAAGTGTAATTGAGTCTAAGGTAATATATGTAAGTGATCATTTTACTTGTCCCAACAAACTCTGTTTACCTGGTCAAGTAAACATGGTCCTTTATGAAATTGCCTACTTTCATTTCTTTCAAGAAATAAGAGGAAAAAGAAGAAAAGACTGGAACACCCTGCTTCTGGAGGAGTCCCTGTTCACACAAAGGGAGTTGAACACCTAGTTTCTTTTCAGTCTCCTTTCTCTGTACAAATTCTCATGTCCAGAAGCAGGAAGAATGAAAACAAGGCAATAAATGGAAACATGTCTTTGCTAACAAGAGAGATATCTAATGATTTACTTTAAAAGTCTCTAAGCTTTGAAACTAAGAGAGCTTAATTTACATCTACAGAACTTTATGCACTTAAATGAGCTATTTTTGTTCTCTTGCATGCAGTCTCTTCTGTTCCTGCTGGGTTTCAGAGACAAATCAAAATAAATTTACAGTAATAAAATTAAGGTTTTAAACATGCTGTTCTTGTATAGGTTCATAAAGTTGTGTTTTTTTTTTCCCCACCTACTGCTCTTTGCCTTGAAGTTTCAAATAATCTTTATTTGGCTGGTAGAAAGCTATTTTATCACAAAAGTACAAAATGTCACTTTCAAAGTTTAATAACTTTTTAAAAATTGTATTGCAGACCATAGAAAATGCAACAATTTGTGGTTGATAAAGAAATGTCACTGAATGTATTAAGTTAACATATGCAAAACATAACAACAACTGTCCTTTATTCTTTAACTTTCCAGACAAATAAAAACATTTTTGCAATTTTTAGATGAAATCATGTTCTGAAATTTAAATCATATGCTTTCCTTGGCATGAGAAAGACTACTGACCTTCTTTAAGTACATAAAGCAGGGTGCCTTGCGTTGTTTGAAGATATTTTGAGTTTGCCTTTTAATGTGAGCCCTATGTGAACAAGGATCTTTGCTTGAGCATGTTTTGAAAGTGGAGGGAGTGCCAGATCCCAATTTTCCAGTGGAGAGTTGGCAAGTTGCCCTACTCAATATTCATCCTCTGAGCAGAAAAATATTGATGTTCACAGAAGAAAAGAATTAAATATGCATTTTAAGAATGTAAATAAAATGTGTCACTTTATAAACATTTAAGGATTAAGAGGAACCATACATTCCAACTTTTATTGACACATTGACACCAGCAATGGTAAAAAACAAACAAAAAAAACCAGAAAATGTCATAAGTTTTGCTTACTGTACCTTGAAATTTTCATATTAATAAAAGTATTATTACTAGACATATATAAAGATAAGAGTTATTTAATTTTACAGACTCTGCCAATAAAACACAGATCTAAGGTTAAAATCTTATGCAAAGAAAGGGATACAAGACATTTATTGGTCTTTTTTTTTTTTTACCTTGTGCTTTTATTATGGATTAACTTCATCACCTCTGAGCTATTGACTTATTGATTTACAAATCTCAGGACATGAAGGTAGGCAATTTCACAAAGGACTATGTTTGCTTGACCAGATAAACAAAGATTATAGGGACAAGTAAAATGACCACATACATATATTATCGCAGACTCAATTATACTTCCTGCAATGTGTAAATTGATCAAGGATGTCACACTGAAGTTCAACTATCCACAAAGCCTTCTGACCTTGGTTATTAATGGTCTTGAAAATACTATGTCACTTAGCAAAACAGGGGCAGGTGGTGAACCTCACTGATATTCCATTATGTAGTATAAATGAGTGAAATACAGTATTGCTCTTTGGCAGCATCTAAAAATGACTTTATTGACAAATGTTTTTAAGTTAATATGGAACTTTAAAAATACATATTATGATTAGAGACTTGTAGAACATAAATCTCTATTTCACAAGTGATTTAACAATTAAACTTGATCTTTATACATCTTTTAATTTGTGCCTGCTTTCTATTAGATGCACAATAAATAT
This sequence comes from Uropsilus gracilis, assembly GCA_004024945.1. Taxonomy (NCBI): domain Eukaryota; kingdom Metazoa; phylum Chordata; class Mammalia; order Eulipotyphla; family Talpidae; genus Uropsilus; species Uropsilus gracilis. The sequence goes on along the minus strand of PVHY01002690.1, from coordinate 43,025 downwards.
GCTTGAGAAAATGTGAATTTCCTATTAAGGGAAGTAGTCATGATTTAAACAATTCTCTACTCTCAGAGCCCAGTAGACTATTTGAAACAAACTCTCTGGAAAGGTTAATTCGCTGCATCTCAAGCTTATTAAGTCCCTCTGTATAAACCCTAAGTTCTGCAGAATACACTTCTTATCTTGAATTCTTAAATATTTGAGGGTTCTCATTTAGAGTTCACTATTTTACTAAACTTTCTTATGTGATATATATACATGGTGTCTATCTGAAGAAGCATATAAAATCAGAATAAATTTTTTCAGCTTTACTGGGGCAGAATTTACAAATAAAATTATAATATATATGAAATGTGCAATGTGACAATTTGATATATGTATATGTTGTGCAAAGACATCATTAACAAATACACCTGTTTTCTTTATTGCTCAAATGGTTAAGAACAGAGTAAGCCTAGGGGGATAGAGCTATCGGTTAGAATACTGGCTGCCAAAGTCACAAACTGCAATCTGAGGCAATTTATTAAATCCCTGAGTCTGTTTCCTCACATTTTAAAATGTGGTTAATAATATTATTTCAGATAACAAAGTAATAGATGGGAGAATTCATTGGAGTATAAGTAACTGAATAGAACACATACTCTACAAAAAGTTTCTCAAATTAATGTTTTCTGAATATTTTATTTCCAACTATCCATAATTTTGTAAATATTGCTAAGGTGTGCCTAACTGAAATGCAATTATTTGATAAATGACTGAATTCTGACAGGATTGCCTACATGTTTCCTCAGAGACAAATTGCATCTTTTGGGATGGTATGATGTTTCAGTATCAATACTGCTGTTAGAGGTAAAAAACCCATATTAGAATCCAGACTCAACCACTTCTTAGTTCTGTTACTTTGGACAAGTAATCTAACCTCTCTGATTTTTACACTCCACACTTCTCAGATGAGGATAAAAATAGCTAACTTGCCAGTTTCTAAGGTTGTTCTGAAGAACAAATGAGAGCACACATGTAAAAATACTTTGTAAAGTGCCAAGCACCATGAATCTGTTAAGTATTTATTATTATTGCTTTTCCTATGCTAGATTTGCTTTGGTAGTTATGTTCATTGATTTGTCAGAAGCTGTTATTTGGTGGTTAAGAGAATTGACGAGGAATAATGACAGAAATTGCTTAAAAAACACATCTCACATAATCTACAATGATAAATTTGTATTCAGTCTCTGACACAGATATGATATGTAGCCTTGAAAAAACTAAATTACTTTTTCATTTCCCAATTCTCAAAATGGGAGCAAGAGCAACTTCAATTAGTGCAGGTTAATATGTGGATGGCCAAGGTGATAGCACATAGTGAGATGCTGGATTAAGGGAACACTGTAATTGCAAATGTATCTGGGTGTTTCCTATTGTCTATAAGGATTTTCCATTATCCAGCCTGTTTCTTTGGCTAAGAAAGGCATTAAGTCAGATTTTTCCCTGCTGTTAAACTAGTATTTTAACATTTTACTAACTGGAATTATTGCAGTTTCAAAATGTCAATATAAGTAGCTTACTCCCCGGGAGACGCTTTTCCGTTCTAAGAATCTAGCTTATTCATTCATGACAAGGACACCCCAATAACAAACTCTTAAAATTCACTGAAAGATATTTCTTCAAATGGATAGTCATTTACATTTACAATTGACATTAAGAATTGTCATACAGAACGTCTTTAAACTTCAACGATGATCAACGATTTAATTTAATAGAAGCTGACAGAGAATCCCAGTCCATATGAAAATCTAAAACAGTGTTTTATAGTCAAATGCTGATTTTTCTGATGACAGCTGAATAAAGGCTGATGGTGAGGGGAGTGATGGAGGTTGTGAAAGAATGGAGCATTATTGGCAATACAGATATTTAATCAAGTAACTATTGCAACTAATAATTGAAAAATAAATCTTTATTGTAATCAGACTCTACATGTAGATATGGGATTTGTATGGATGACAGAAAGACTGAAATCACCAGAAGCTTTCAGCCATGAAGGAGTTGTGCTCTGTAAGTACTCAAATCAAGATCTTTCATCCATGACAGAACGGCTTGTTACTTTGCACAAAGGACAATAAACTGGCTCATAAGCAGAGTGAGTAATTTTTTTAAACACACTTCTGCATGTATAACAATCCTTGTAACATATCTGTCAAGTACATCATTTGTAAATATAAATGGAGCTCAAAAATAAATCTTTAAGCCAGAAAATCAGGGAGAAAAACTGGAAACTAAATGGGTTCCAAGAAATAGGAAATTCCTGTCCACAAATTATCTCAAAATGTAAAATATTACCAAAAGATGCTGTATTTGCTTATGGAGGGGGGAAGATAGGTGGGGGTGGGAGTTTTTCATTATTTTTCCATCTTATCGATGAGGCCTTATTAAATATGTCAGTCATAGACATGCATTTTATTTTCTATAGATCCAGATAACTCACAGTTAACTGTACAAATAAAAACATGTTTGCCAAAGTAAGAGAATGCAACCATAACACAATTTGGAATGCAGATGTAACCTTAACCTTAGTTATTAATGTTCCTTTTCCTTTGATGAGATAATTCAAAAGAATCTTTAGCCATTTCTAAAACAATAATAAAAGGAAAAAGACAGGCTCTGAAATGGAATCAAAGGTCAGAATTAGAAAAGTAAAGACTTACACTCCTAAAGAATACATTAGATTTTATTTGAATTATTTCAAGGCAAAATAAAGGTTATTTGCCAAAAGTTGTTTCATACTTGAGAAATTCAGTAATGCCTGAAATAAATAAGACTTTTAATAGGACGATATATAGCTTAGTTCAAATGGAATAAAAATTACTACGGAAACTGTTTTTCAAACCAAGCTTCAAATTAAAATTTAACAAAGTATCATTAATCCATATTTTGGCATTAGGTTCACAATGAAGAGGTAACATTCACCTCACTAACTGAAGTTTTAGTATAACTCCCTAACTGAACTCTCCCCTTAATTAAAGTTACTCTTCTCACTCTGCCTTCTTTCATAACCCTCTTCTTCCCTCATCACTCTCTTCCTACCCTCTCCCTCTCTCCCCTTCACCCTGCTCCTCCTTTCCTTTCTCCCTCCTTTTAGACTCTGTATGCGTGTATGTGTGTGTGTGTGTGTACACCCAGAAACACAGATACTTATACAGCACATGCTTTCCAGAAAATCAGTTGCTTTGAGAATAATGTTGCAACCTTCATAGCAATCTTTCATTTGGTCAAAATAATAAGAGTTTCATATGCAGGTTTAAAACACTGAGAGAATAAATTTAGGAGGATATTATAAAATGCACAAGATTCACAAGAAATTTAAATTGTGATAGATCCAAAAATGTATCTTAAAATGAGGCAAATAAGTCAAAAAGAAAGACAAAGACTGAATGAATTATTTATCGAATATAAACAAAACAAAGGAACACAAAAAAAAAACCTTGAAAACTGAATGTAGAATTGAAGCTATTGCAGGGGGAAGAGGAGGGTGGAAAGAAAAGGTGTGACAGGGACTAATAATTCTCCAAATAATGAAGGATTATTTATCCTTTGGTAGTGAAGTGGGTGTGGTTTACATAGATTTTAGAGGTGTGAAAACATACCCCCAAAAGCATATACTGCTTAAATCAACAGTACTTCAATAATCAGATTTTTTTTAAAAGAGAGAAAAGAAATATCTCAAAAATTATTTACTTTCACATCTGAAGGAAGAGAACTAAACTAAACACAAATTTAATATACGTAAGGTTATACTGACAATGGAAAAATTTAACAGAACACAGGCTGGATTTTTTTGTTTAAAGATAAACAAAATTGATAAACATTTAGTTACACTAAGAAAAAAGAGAGAGAAGGCTCAAATAAATAAAATTAGAAATGAAAAACATTGGAACTGACACCATGAAAATGTTATGGATCATAAGAAATTGTAGTGAACAATTATATGTGACAACTTGTGTAATGTAAATGAAATGGATGTATTTCTAGAAACATACAACCTACCAAAACTATTATAAAGAAACAAAAAAAACCAAACAGACCATTTTCAAGTAAGAAAATTAAAACAGTAATCATAAATTTTCCAGTAAAGACATGTCTTGATCAAATGGATTCGCTGGAAGAGTCTAGTACCACCTTGTCAAACGTAGAATGTATACACTTTGCTTAGGCAGTATCGTGGACACAAAATAATCATAAATGGTCATAAATGTATGCAGTAGAGCCTCTTAATCACTATTTTATATATTGGTTCTCATAGTTATTAAATAGTGTGAATAGAGAAAATATACTTCCTAGAACTTTAGCTAGTATATGAGTGTAAGTATTGCACTAGATCTTAGCCAAAAGACAGGGAAACAATTGAGGACACGTTTAAAAACAGATTCCTGATATTATCAATCCTTTTACATTTTCTTTTCCAAAAATGTCAACTTCTGCTAATAACTACAGTATAACTTTCTTAATTGTGTACATCTATTTCCAGTAGATTATTTTTTATTAGGGAAAAATAAAATTTAGGATTCATAATTATTTATAGACATTTATACCATAACACTGAGTTCATATTATACTAAAAATTTTTATGTTAAGCAAATACAGCAACCTATGATTTGTGAAATATGTGACCTGCTCATTGCGTGTTTTAAATAACACATTTATTATGTTTTTAATTTAAATTGCAGACAAATTTATGTTTTTCTCAAGATGGTAATAGTTCAGTTAATTTTTGTTTACATAACTATGAATCACATAAATGTATAAAATGTTGCTCTGATTTATGGAACATATTACATATCTAAAGGATTCAATTAATTTGCAGGTAATATAATGACTGCAAGTGTTGCAGTGTCTCCTGTCATATGTTGCATAGGTAGTTATCTACTATCTAAAAAAGTCTCATAGTAAAAGTCTATTTACTCAGTAGGAAGTTTATAACAGAACAAACCCTTTTCAAGACTGAAAATGTCCTTAATGTTGTTTTGCCAAATGAACAAAGAAAGACATCATCCATCTGATATTCAGGGTATTAATGGTTTTTATCCTAGAGTACAAAATTCAATCACTCTGCTTTCAGGTTTAACAGGTGCTATTGTTTAAATAACAAGATGCTGAAACATCAGACCGAGATGAGATGCAAGGTCACATAGCCTTTTCTATATCCTTAAACAAAAGAACAAAGATTCTTGCACAATTTTGTCTTAGGGAAAAATAATTTTCACACTTCAAATAAATACGTCGATTTTTGATTTCTTTTCTAGTATACCTTAACCAGCACTTTAAATAATTTAATTTGTAAAAATGTAGTATTCTCCATGAATGATAATTTGTACATAATGGAATCTGGAGTCTATACATGGAAGTTCTAAAACTTGTAAATTAAAAAAAAACTATGGTAAAACTAACGGTTTGATAGTCCTTACAAGTTTAGAAATGGTTTGGATAATCAAACTAATGTCAACAGTACCCAAACCGCAGTCTACACACATACGCTGGCACTTGACTGTCATCTAAGCATTTTACATTATTATTTCCATTTTAAAGATGAGAGATCTAAGGGAAAAAAAGCTTATAACTTGCTTGCTGTCATTTAGCATGTATTTGGTGAAAGCAAATGGTTTGACTTTAGATTCAAAACTTTTTTTTTTTTTAACCTGTAGCCTTTACTGCCTCTAATCGCCATCCACTGGAATTGAGGGAAGCAATTCCAAAAGACATTTGTTTTTAAGTTTTTCTGTCGACATAGGTATATTGGATCTTTCTTTGGCTCAGAAAATAACGAATAGTTCATCCTTGAATACTTCATAGCACCCTTCTGCGCTTCAATTTCTTCCTCTAGAAAATGAAGTTCTGAATGCAGTAGTATACTTCTGTTTTATTATTGGATGTTCTTATGACTTAGATTTCAAAGAAGTAGAAATCAATACGCTAACTACTTACAGTACAGAAACAAAAAAAATGAACCATTGATTCTAAAATTTATTTTGACTGATGCCATACAAATGGCTATCAAGTAAGTTTACAGTCTTTGAAAGTTACTCATCTTTTCTCACATCTCTATTTGGCTCACTTATGCTTAAGCCTCAAGGCTTCTATCAATCTTCACCTCTTTCAGGAAATCTCTTTTCTTTAGGAAGTAGAGATTTTATTTAGAATTTTCTCTCTGTTTCCTTATTGCTCCAAGCATCACATTTGTTTAATTCTTTTTTGACTTGGCTGCCTTCCACTGATCTTTTGATAGTTCATGCATTATCTTTTGAAGAATCTTTTCATTGACCTACCCACACTGGATAAATATCCCTCTTCATGGTTCTAATACCATTCTAAACATATCTCTTTGAGAATGCTCAACAGATTTTATTGAAATGATGCATACGCTTAATTCCCCTAATCACTATATGATCTCAGAATATAGGGTCTTGTCTTGTTCATTTTTATAAACCTAGAGGCATTGCCTGGAATGGAATATGATTGATAGACAGTAGAAAACTGAACTTATGTGGTGATTCAATACAGGTAGAGCAGCAGGCAAGCCTTTTACCACATCCTCAGAGGAGGGGAGTGACATCTTTTTACCTTATAGAGAATTATAAGAATTAGTGAGATACACTACAAGTTTGAAGTCTGAAGAGTAAATGAACACACACAAAAAAGCAGTACATAAGCCAACTCCATCACACCTAAGGAAACTAAAAGGGTTACAATGAACTTATATGGTGAATATCATTCATTAGTCAAGTTTAAATATGAAATAAAATAAACATTTATTCAAATAGAAACTAGCACAGGATGATAGCTGCTAATCTTTCACCGTTGGTGATCTCAGCAACGATGATCTGGAGCTTAAATGAAAGTTAAATACACTACAGAGGTTGCTGTTGAATTAATGAGAGACTAGGGAATAGCTCATTAGCAAGCTCTTAAGTGGAGACTTGCATAAGAAAGAGAATCCAAACTTGAAATACTTAACTGAAATCCTTAGTGCCCAGCATGATGTAGTAAACCATGCTTATATAGGGCAGTGCACCAATTCCTTGACTGCTGTAAAGAGTAACTCTTTTCTCCCTTCCTCACTCACACTTTCCTTCCATCATTCAAGAAACACAGAGATTTTGATAGAGCCTAAAGGGGGAATTGAGATTTTGAGATGAATATATAGTCATTGAATCTTCTCAAACATGATGAAGATATTCAGAAGCATAGTTCTCTCTAAAGCTAACAGGTCAAACGTAACAACTTTGCTCCTACTATAGGCATAGCTTTATTTGTTTATACTTAGACAATATAGAATTAACAAAATAATTGTCATCTTCAATAAATCAGTTTTCAACACAAACATTTCAAAACAATTCATTTGGGGTGATGCGTTATTTGTGGGAAAGAATTGTTTATTCAGGCTTCTATTTTAATGAAAAATATTCCATTAATAAAAACTGCAAAGCCAACAATATTTTTTTGCTTTCTTTTTCTATCTACAGGTTTTGTTAGATTTGGATTTAGGGAATGATTGCATCTTTAAATGACACCTCTGATTATATCATTACTAAGATGTAGGGCACATTACTCAGTGCAACTATGACTCCAAAGACCTGTCAGACTAACTATTTTAAAAATGATGAATTAGCAACATGAGAATTATAGGACATCATAATGGACTGACCAAAAAGCTCTTAAGTATGACCCCATGATATAAACAAATGTGAACATGATGTGTTATGAGAAAAACACTAGAATCGCACATATTTAAAAAAAAGGCATTTAAGACTGTTAATTATACTCATCATTTTAGCAGCAGAGCATCACAGAATTTCCATTAGATAAAGTAGAAAATTCATTTTGCAATCCATATTACCATTTGCGGCATATCAATGACATCAATAATTATTACCTTAGGCTACTGCAACAGCAAAGTGGAAAAAAAGACTGTGTGGTTCATTTCATAATAGAAGACATAGAATCCTTGGAATTGAGATGCCACACTTGAGCACATTTAGTGTTCAGCAAATAATTTTTGAATGTCACTGATCCTAGATCGTTTTTAAAAAGCTACTTCCCCTTACTGTGAAAGATGTGTTATGCTGCATTTCATTACTTTTCTCCGTACCTCGTTCTTCTTTTGTTTTAAAATAAGTGATGAGGCTTTCGGTGAAGATTAAGCACTAGCAGGCAGTAACGCAATGGCCCAAACAGGGTTTTAATTGGAACCTCAAATCCTGTGGAAAAATAAGAAATTAAATCATTAATAAAGTGAATTTCCTGGAGGACACTATGTTGATATATGTTAGGTTAAGAAGTCTTCATTATTTATTCCTCTAAGATTCCTATAGACATACTTGTGAAATCTAAAATTCACTAGCTGTGCGATATTAAAGTTATATGATGAAACGCCAATTCTTTCAAAGTTGCAAATATCAGGGAATAAATAAGAAATTCATAGCAATTTTTCATTTACAAAACTTCAGCATTTTTGTGTCAACATTAATCCTCATATTTCATTACAGCGTTACAGTACATTCGTTACTTAATGCAATCCTGGAAGTACTACAAATGTATTTCAATATAACCCAAGAAAAACCATGGTGTGGTGTTAAACAATTCATCGTAGCTGAAAGTTTAGCGTGAAATGTCTTTTCTCTGGAGAATTACAAAGATTCTAAATTGCCAACGCTCCAATTAAAGAAAATCATAAGAACACTCTTCTGGTGAGTCATAGGTTAAGACTAGGTATGTTACTGAGTCACATTATATAAATAAGAATACAAAGGACATACTAGTGGATCCACAGTTTAGCATCCAATCTAAAAGGCCACCGCATTCTGCAAATTGACCAGATGAATTTGGTTTGGTCAACTGACAATTAATGAAAAACTCTTAGCTAAGTTTTGTTTACAGGAATGCAATAATAGTTTACATTCAAGAGCTTAAATCTAGTGGTGGGAACTCAGTGTAAATATTACAACTGTAGATTAATCATATATATTGTGGTCAATGATTTTAAGGTAAAGATTAGCCATTCAATTGTAGCTGGATAATCCTCAGGGAAAGAGGCGGTTCCAGGTTATCTGACCCACCCAAAGAACATCAGAGTTGAGTAGCCAGGGGAAGGCAGACAGAGAGAAGGAAGGAAGAGCCATCATGAAGAAGATGTAAGGAGGCACACTGAGCAGAGAGACATTAAAAGAAACTGTGCTTAGCTTTTTGACCTTGGAGTTGTACCAGAGACATGGGGGACATGGAAGGAGACACTTGAAACAGTGACATGGTAAGAGAGTTGTGGGGAGGCTGAAAATGTCAACTTTATCTTGACTTGTATTTTGATTTTGCTCTTTTTCTTCCAGACTTGGCTGGCCCCTCCTGTCGCTTTCCTATGGGTTCCCATCAAAGGGTACCTTAGACTTGTGGCAAGCTTTCAGGCTTCAGCGGTCCTGCTTTGGGCCAGCCCTGTTTGGCTGGTTTTGACCCATAAAAGGATGGGTAACTTTGGGTGTTTAGTTGGAAACTTTTAATTATAGCCTTTCACTTTTCTTCCCTTTATTGGATACTAATTCCATTAAATCTACATTCTGTTCAAGGTCTTAACACTAGAAAATATTTTGTCTTGATGCAGAGGATGGCGGAACCCTTATGAGCAGACCAGCTTGGTTGTCTCAGAGTATACCTCACCCTGCCATGCACTGCAGATGGCATATTATTGCATAATAATATTACTTTGGGCAATCTGTTCTGAGAGTGGCAGTTAATTTTTGCAAAGGGTGTGTTTCTCTATTTTGTAGTATTTATGTATATAAAAAGATACTATATTTCACACTATGGTCTATAAGGACATGCACATGCCACTTTGATGTTACCTTTTACTATTTGGTAGTAAACATAAAGAAAGAATTAATAGTATAAAGATCTAAAATCTTCCCTGCATCATCTTATCTCATTGATTTCAAACAGCTTATTTGCTTGGTAAAACTTAACTCATGTAAATTCTATAATATCTACTCTGTTGACATTTGAAAGGTCACATTTTTTCCAAGTGTTTTCTATCAATTATAATTTGCTACTCCGTCATATTTATTCTGCCATATGCTGATGAGAAGATGTATCCTAAAGATTATCAGCATGATTGCAATTTTCCTGTCTCTGTCTGCCTTCTCTAAAATATTATCTTAACATCCCAACAGGTTTTTGCATTTTGATAACCACACTCAAATCTAATCTTTCAACAAATATTTACTGATCACTTAAAATCAATAAGTGATTACCTATTACTTATTAATTAAGTGCCATGTAAAATAAAATGATAAAGGAGGTGAATCAGACAAAAGTTCTGCCTTCAAAACACTTCTAGTCTACTAAAACAAGTAACTCATTTCTTTAAAAAGGGAGGAAATGGTACTATAAGACATATCTTACCAAAAGTTTTAGTGAATTCAGAGAAAGTCAGTATGCTTCCAACTTTGAGGAGATTCTATTGAGTATGTGGTATTTCTGCAGGTTCTTAAAGGATTGTCAATTAGAGATAAAACAATACATTTGGCAGAAAATAATTGCAAGCAGAAAAAGACTATAAGTGGTAAAGCAGGGAGGATTTGGAAAATAGTGGGCAGTTTTATTTAGCTAAATTACAGGGTACTTGATTGAGGTATTAAAGGTAAGGCCTGGAGGACAGATGATTATATGACAATGAAGAGATATAAACCTAAGGAAATGGAACTCTTGTTTCCCTACATGATAAGACTCTGAAGTTTTCTGAACAGGGGAGTCATGTTATAGAATTTCACTTACAAAGATTAATCTGGCAGAAACATGACTAATGAATTTGAGGGTTAGAAATGATGATGGGTGTGGAGGCAGCTAGGAAGCTATTGTGGTGGTCTATATGTGAGATATTAACATCTGAATTTGAACAGAAGCAACAAAAATGAAAAAGATGGAACAGATGTGAAAAATTCTTTTCTAGGTACATCAAAACTGACTCTATACCTCTGAAATGCTGAGCCTGGGTAACTGAGAGGATGGTGATGACATTAACAGTGATGGAAAATATAAAAGGATGAACTAGTAGGTATTAAAGAAGGGAATAAGAAGTAAATTTGGTTTATTTTAAATTTGTAGTGCTGGCAGGATATGGCCCTACAGGCATATGGAAAGGTGTAACTGGTGTCCAGAGAATTCTAAGCTGCATAAATAGATGTGGAAAGCATCTACATTCATTCATTCAGTTAACATTTAAAGAGTATCAGTGAGACCATATCCTAGGCCCTTTATCTAGGTACAGATCTATGAACTGCTCTAGCCTGAAACAGCTACAGAAAATGAATCTCCCCTCGTCAACATCCCCAAAGATTTCGGGCTGTATATGGTGAATGGGGTATGAGGATGGGAACTTCACAAGACTAGAAAAATAGAGGTGGTAGTAGAAATGATTTTCACAATCTGTAAAGGAATGAATCCTTCCAAGGAACACTTGATATAGCTATCTCTTGCTCTGGCAAAATGCAACTTTCTAACCACCTGTGTCTATACAGGTGCCTCTTTCTCCTAATAAACCTGCCCTTAAAAATAATACAAAAAATGTTCCAGACACTAGAGATATAAGGGTAAATACCACACAGTGCCCTGTCCAAGGGAAGTAATTGTCTAATAAGGGAGAGAATTCCAGTAATAGAAAATTGAGGTAAAATATGGAAAGTTCAATTATAAAGACTTGAATTAATAAGATCATTAAATATGAAGGACCTGATACATTTTGAGTCAGAGAACAAATGTGAAAAACAAAATGACACCTGACCTGAGTCTTAAAGGATGAGGGAATAATATCCAATAATATCCAAGAATCCAAATATATTCAAATATATTTGAAGTGAAATGAACAGGAACAAAGATTCGAAGTCATAAGCAGTGCAGTATATGTAAAAATCTTGAAAAATTTTACCTGAGCTGCTGGAAAAATGCAGGGGGTAAGAGTGCAAATGTATTTTAGGGCTAGATTGTCAGGTTATTTGGCCATGAAAATAATACATTTGGATAAACTTGTCGATGAACACAGTGAGTGTATAGGAAAGTTTGATTATATCTGTGCTTTGAGAAAATTAATTGCAGAGGAATGCCAGATTAATCAGAATGGGTAAAGCCTATGCATGGAAGGAGGTTGTGCAAAATCTGAAATGAAAATGACAGGGCCTTAAACTAAGCTACTGTACAAATAATGGAAAGAGAAGGAAGATTCAAGATCCATTATAGATTCACTCAAGTTGATTGTTTGATGTTGTATCAAACCACAATCATACCGTTTGTAACCACATGCTCAAACTCTATTGAAATTACTTATCTCTGTATATTTTTCATGGTTACACAACACACAAGACAACCAACTGACATGAATCAACCTCTTACTAACCAAGTGCTGTACTCGATCTGAAAACACTCCTCACCATAGTCGTTTGTGCATGTGTCAATGTGATAGGATCACAATTCACTTAGAACTCGTGAAGAATATTTGTAAATACAGTCTTTTCTCTTATTTTTCTTTTTTGTTTATTGTCACAGAAATAAAAGTGTTTTCTTTAAGCAAACAGATGTTTGATTCTGCTACATTTCCAAAGACAGAGTTTAAGTGGAATTCAATTTCAATGTTGCATGTTTTCACTGTTTCATAATTACATGACATATAAATTTTGAAAAGCTGAATAGCACAATCCATGGCTTTCCCTATGTTTATGTGTAAACTTCTTTTGAAAGGCCATTTAGAAATTAATAGTGATAAGGTACAAAATCCACCAGTATCCATGTGTCTCTTTTCTCTCAATAGATGTTAGATATATAGGTAGATTTATAGAGACCATTCTATATAGACAGCTCTATATAGATCTATAGTTAGACATTTTATCCAGGTGAATTCATCATAGTTGAAGCACATTCAGCTTTGGCTTATTTTATTTAACCATTTGGGTAGAGAATCTTACTAAACTCAATGTTATGCTATTGTACTTGATTTGCAGAGGAAAGAAAATTCAATGCTTCCAAGTTTCCAATTAATTTGCTTTAACATCAGTAATTAGAGTATGAGAGCTAGTAGGGTCAAATGATCTTGAGAGGTAGACAGAGTTATAAGAATTTGAGAAACCTATAAAATGATTATGAAGACAAAAGAGATACATACTCATACATACATGTTTTCCTGCTTTTTAATTCAAAGCTTATAGTCAGACATTTAAAAATACTGGATTTGGGGAGAGCAATTTTTTTATAGACCTTGCTCCTGTCCTCTATAGATCTCAGTGTTCCAAAACATGAAATGAGAGGATTAAGCTATAATGGGTTCCAAGGTCACTTCTAGCTCTGATATTCTGCGAGTCTGTGATTGTGAAAAGACATAGAAATGTCTGAGCCAGAAACACACTTTGCATTATTAAATTTGTTATTTTGATTTGAATTCTGCTAATTTTAAGCCAAAGCATAAGAGGTAATATGACCTTTCAGAAACTGACATGACAAAAGATCAGTGGGATATAATTAAACTACCAAAAAATGTTGCCCATTACATTCTTTCAGATGGGCAAAGGTAATGACTCTAGATACTCGTGTCTTTTAGTAGAACAAATGAAGAACTTGCTCCAGGTTGAGTGTTAGTATATAAAAAAAATTCACACAATATAGGCAGTAAAACTGAAACAGATTTCAAAAAAAATGTTGAAAGTATTATCTGCATTATTCAAGTAATTAGGCGATAACAAATTGTTAGCTTTCTAAACTAAAATATCATATATTGAAAAAGAAAACAGTAGGGGCAACTATGAAAAAAATTAGAAGTTTGCATTATTCATCATTACATGGACTGAGAAAGTACCTAAAGTATTCTAAAGTTATTCGGTTTAGAGATTTTTGAAAACATATCCAGTCTCTTCTCTCTCAACAAAGACAAAGAATCATTAATTTAGTTTCAAATAACTGGGAAATCACCACAAATAACAGTCAATATTTATTGAGTGTTTACTATGCATTGGTTGCTTTCTAAATCCTTCAAATTCATCAGAGGCCCAGTGAGGTGAGCTTAGAAGTAGGGCAATGAAAACGCAGCACAGCAAGGTAAATACAGTCCTGTTCTGTGTATGATGCAGTTGCCATCCTAATGTAGAAACATTTTACCCTGTTGGTAGCCTCATACATCTCTTGTTTACTGCATCTCTTGATAGCATCATTTCCCCTTGTGCTTGGTTTAATCTTGTGTTGTTTTGATCGTCATTTTCCCGAAGGGTACAAAATCCACTGCTACCACTGCTAATGTTGTGTTCACACTATGACGAAATCACCTAAGGATGCATTTCTCAGAACTTATCCCCATCATTAAACAACTCATGATTGTAAATTGCCCAAAATCAAATATCTAGTAAATGGTGAAGTCAACACTAGAACCCTAGGTCTATTAGATTAAGTGGAGCTGAAGTTTACCATCGTGTTTCAATAACAGAAAATACTGTTTGAGCAAATTAAAAGTGGAAGCAAAACCAAAAGATGAATATTTGCCCGACTTAAAATAAAAGTAAACTGCCTTAATTGCATCACTTATTTGCTCGTAAATAATTAAGTCCATCACAGCTCAATCTTATCTGGTTTTTGAACTAAGATTTCATAAGACTTATTATAACACTTTTAAATCAAATACAGCTGGATATATGTACCTGAAAGTTACATGTATATGACTCTATCATCCACCTATCTATCATTAATCTACATGTGCATAAACTTCACTTTAAATGGTTTATAGTTCAATATTTCTTACTAATTGAACAGGTTGCAGCTTGAATTATTCGATCTGAGTAGGATTCTGATATGCACTGTCTTTCACTAGAAGGGGTCATTTTCTTTATTGAGATTAATTTTTCTTCAACTTGGAACTGAAATTACAGTAAAATGTATCCATTTAAGTACACATTTAGAGTTCTGACAAATGTAATTATTGTTAATATTTGAGCACCAAAATGAGGTATAGTTAGAAGTCCACCTTACTAGTGAAAGTATGTTTTTTATTACTTAGGTGTCAATAAAAGCTAACTATCAATAACACAGTAACCATTATGGATTTCAAACATCTCTGGTCTCCACAGAGAAAGAGTTGCTCAAATTTTGAGCTGGTGTTCTCTGGGGAAGAATGTATGCATATGCTTCCAGAAGAGGGAAGAGGGCACTGTTTGCTCCCAAGAGCCTCAAACAGTGTCTAAAACATAGTAGGATATCAACAAGTATTTCTTAGATGAATGAGTGAAATAAGATGGTGACCATGAATATGAATGTGAAATAGTGTGGAAACAAATGTAGGCACATTATTACAGAGTGGTATTCAAATTCTTTGAAAATAATACCCAGTGGATAGAGATTAATGATGAATATTTCCCTAATACCTGCAGAGGCCTCTAAATTGGAACAGAAGTAAGATGATCTCTTTGCAGAGATAATAATCTTATATGTATAACATGCTAAAGAGTACACCAAAAAAAAAGTTCAGACACTGACAAAGGGTAGCAAGAGGGTAAAGGGAACTTGATCATATTACTGGCTATAGGTAAATGTATGTCTCCTCTCCCCCCTAACACCACAACAAAAAAGATATAATAAAGTCCTAACCCCCCTCACTCCCCACACACCTCAGTATTTACCTTATTTTAAAGGGTCTTTACAGAGCTAACCAAGTTAAAATAAAGTCATTAAGGTGGGTCCTAATCCAGCATGGCTGTTGTCTTAATAAAATTGGGAATTTGAGCACAGAAATGCACAGACAGATAATGTGGTGAGGTAAAGGGAAAATGACATGTGAAGATGAAGATGGGATTCATGTTGGCATTAACAATGTCAAAGCCAAGAGATTTCTAGGACTAACAGAAGCTATGAAAAGAATAGGAGGATCCTTCACCTGAAGTTTCAGAAGGAACACATCCCTGCCAACACCTTGATTTCAGACAGCTAGCCACCAGACCTGTGAGGCAAGAAATACCAGCTTTAGTCACTCAATTTGTGCACTTTGTTATAGCAGTGCTAGGACACTAGTAAACCAATGAAAGACAGCCATGTGAGGCAAGTAGCTTAGTAGCTAGAAGGGCTGTGAAGGCTGCCTCTCAGAGCTTTTGGATAATGATTCTTAGCAGCATTTCTGATCAGAAAAATAAAAATCACAACTTCAGAGAATGAAAATCTTCAGTAAAATCTTCAGTTTCCTGAACTTGGAGTTATTTTGACTCCAGGATGCAAAAAGTAGAATTTAAGAACTGATTGATTGCCAGTGGTCAGTGCAGATAATTATTGATTTATTTGGCTTGGTTCTTTAATCATATCTTTTTATATATAGTTTTCCAATCATACATGTTATTATATATAATAAATATCTATCTTTTGTGTTTATGACACTGACATGTTCAAATTGGTATGCGTATCTATTTCATAATAATCTTAAACATACTTTATTTACTTTTTCTCAGAATTAGATATATTTTCTATTTCTATATAAAAACAAAAATACACTCACATAGTTCTGGTTTTAGGGAGCAAGTCACAAACAAAGGATGCTCTGTACATTGCTGTAAACCTGTGGTAGCATTAAACACATTCAGTATTTCCACATTTGAGTAGTTACAATTTGAGTCTGTTTAACTCTGGCTTATGCAGTTTTTAAAAGTTTCCTAGGTGAATGAGGAATCCAGGGAAAATTCAAGCAGGCAACCAGTCATCAAGCTGGTGACATCCATGAAATATTTGTTCATCTTGGCAGTCATTCTGGCACTGTGCTCGTTTTCTGGGAATCGGTATATGTTTGGCAGGTATTCTTTTGATGTGACCAGTGAATGATATGCCACTGCTAACCACTAACCATTAGTATTGGACTAATTAATAAACCCAACCAACCAATGATTGCAGTGAGAATACATAGGGCCCGTGGCCCTGGATGCCAGTTGATAAGAGATAAAGTAATGAATGTGATTTTCATAATGACTCCAAAATTCAAATACACAAGTTACTATTACCCCATTCACTATAGTTACCTTGGAAAGTTACTTTGAATACTTTATTTATTTGTGTTAAAGTGCACATTCTTGGAGATTGTTGAGTTATGCTAAAAGGAAACAAAACTTAGGAAGCATCATTACAGCATATAACCTAGTCTGAAAGGTCTAATATGCAAACTAGACTTGTTTTGCCTCAGTACCTTTCTAGGCCCACAACCTGGAAACAATCTGGAAACTGAAAGACTTCATATAGAAACCCTGTCTGTAGACAGTTTAAAAATTTTCTTTTCCTTTTGTTTGTTTTCCCTATATCCCACATATAGGTGAGATCATCCAGTATTTCTTTGTCTTTCTGGCTTGTTTCTGTGAACATGATTCCTTCTAGGTTCATCCATGTTATCACAATTGCATCAAATTTGTCTTTTTGATTGATGAGTAATATTCCATTGTGTACATATACCACAACTTTCTGATACATTCATCTATTCTGGGGCATTTGGGCTATTTCCATACCCTGGCTATTGTAAATAGTGCTACAATAAACATACAAGTATAGGTGTCCTTTTGAATTAGTGCTTTTGTAACCTTTGGGTAGATTCCCAGAAGTAGGGTTGCTGGCCCAAATGGTAGTTCCATTTTCAGTAGTTTAAGTGTTCTCCACATAGTTTTCCATAGTGGCTGGACCATTTGCATTCCCACCAGGAGTTTTCTCTCCACATCCACACCAGCACCTGTAGCCCCCTCCCCCCACTTTTTTAATATATGGGCCATTCTTACTGGTGTAAGATGGTATCTCATTGTGGCTTTGATTTGCATTTCCCTGATTATTAGTAATGTTGAACATTTATTCATATGCCTATTGGTCATTGGTATTACCTCTTTGGAGAAGTGTCATTTTAGATCTTCTCCCCATTTTTTGACTGGGCTTTTTGGTTTGTTTTTGCTAAGTTGTGTGAGTTCTTTGGTATCTTTGTTATCAGACCCTTATCATGTGTATGGAGGGCAAAAATTTCTACCCATTCCGTTGGGTTTCTTTTTGTTTAGGTTATTGTCTCTTTTGCTAGACAGAAGCTTTTTAGATGAAGTAGTCCTGGCTGTTTATGTTTTCCTTCAATTTTTTTAGAATCTGTAAATCTGTCCTGAAAGAGGTTTCTCAAGTATAAGTCTTGGAGTGTTTTGCCCATATTTTCTCCTATGTATTTTATGGTTTCAGGTCTTATACGCAAGTTTTTCATCCATTTTGAGTTGCTTCTTGTACATTGTGTGAGGGAGTAGTCTAGATTCATTTTTTGCAGGCAGCAGTCCAGTTTTCCCAGCACCATTTGTTGAAGAGACTGTCCATATAGAAAGAGACTATCCATAGTGTCCATTGGGTGAAGGATGAGCACAAGAGATTATGATGGTTCACAGGCAAGGTGGTGGGAAAAACCTCAGGGTAGACAATGATGTAAAAAAATACATATACATATATAAATTGATGGATATATATATATATCCATCAATTTAAAAAAACAATTAAAAAAAGAAAAAACCCAAAACAAAATGTCCACAAAAAAAAAAAAAAAAAAAAGAAACTCTGTCTGCAGTGCTGGTGAAGATACTTCATTGTTTACAGGAAGAAAGCATTGGAATTTACATTTAATATTACTCCTATAAAAATATTTTGAGTGGCATTTTTGATGTCCCTAAAATTATTATACTAGTACATGAATTTAATCTATATAAACATAAAAATGCATGTTTTGGGATAAAATTCATTTATATAAGGTGGAAAATGGTAGTACCTATGCATAGGATTGTGTGAAGATGAAATGAGTCAATAAATACCACACACTGATGCATGACTAGAAGATAGTAAGTACTACACAAGGATTAGTTATTATTATAAGGATGATGATGATGTTTAGTTATAGGACATTTGGTTAGCTTTGCTTCCAGGAATCACAGAGAGTGATACTCAGTAAACATTATTATTATTGTTGAAACAACTGCCAAACAGTTTATGTCCCTAAACCTCATTGAAATGGAGAAGTTTAAAGTGAGAATAAATCAATAACAGTGTAGATGATACCAACAAATGAAAAGCTCTGAGAAATTCCTGATATTATGAAGCCGATGAGAGCCATTTGACAGTGAAACAAGGCCACAGAGCTAGATGTGACAGATATTGTAATTGTAAAAAAAAAATGATAGAAAATTAGCTTTCATATAAGAATCTGGACAAACCCCCAAATAATAGAGGAGTGATTAGGCATGGGCCATAGATTGTTTATGGGGATGATTAAGGAGATAATTAGTTTTAAATTGGAGGTAGGAGGATCCTCACATAGAGAATATGCTATGGGAGGCACAGATACCCCATAATTTCAAGGCAAGGTTCTACACTTAACAAAGAAAAACTTTCGCAAATATGTAGCCCATCCATTCATTTGAATCGGATCTCTAGCAACTGTAAGTCCAATTAACTACTCGAGAAAGAATGAATATCACAAGTGCTAGGAAAACTTACTCGTTACTAAATATGGTAAAATAAAGTCCTCACTTGCAAAAATTAGCGGAAAACTAAGATTCCTAAGACTTGTACAGGAACAACAGAAATTTTTAAAAGGCACACATTGATCAGAGAAACCAATTCCAGTTACTGGGGAAAAAAAAAGCGATAACAACTTTTAGATCCATTTGATGTGTACTTACAATTCAAGAGGATATTGAGTCCTAAATGAACATTTATGATAAATGAAGGAAGCAATAAACTCTAAATAAATTATGGTGAATAAAAAATATGACAGTTGATCTTTAAAAAAATCAGCACAAGAGGTTAAATGATAGAATTGTTATACCTTATTGCTAAATTTATGATCTAGAAGATTCTCCTGAAATATATTGCTAAAAGACAATGATAAAATTACCATCTCTTTAAATAAGCTTAACAAACATGAAAAGTAATTTTAAGATATCTCCATGAGCAGAAGAAAATGGACATGAAAGAAGGGAAGAATAAATTTTCTTGAAAGACTTATTTTCTCTAAGTTTCTCAAAAAAAAATTTTTTTCCTGAGCTTTCATTTACTTTACTGGCTACTTCTCTGCATAACATTTTTCTTAACTTTTGGGCAGTGGACTATCCCAGAGTTCAAACTCATTCCTTAGATGGCTTAAGCTAGCTCAAATGATTTAAATATTGTATATATGAACAATTTCTAAATATATACCTCCACTCATATTCCTGCCTGGAATCACATATCTTATTGTACACACAACGTGTGTCCCTGAAGGTATAATGGGCATAGAATATTTCTCATGGCCAAACTAAATGTTTGTTCTTTCCAGATAAATATGTTCACTCTCCTTGCAGTGTTCCTGAACAGAATTCAATAAATGACTGATTTCTTTTACACAGTTGATCAGGACCCAAACCTGGAAGTCATTTATTTACTCTTTTTTTTTCTGCTTACCTCTCCTAAACCAAACTTTCCACACATCTAGTGGATTCTGCTTTCATAATTTATCCAGAACACAGCGTGCTTTTCCTGCCCCAAACCTGAGTCTAATCATTTCTTTAAGAAACCTTGATTCTTTTCAGTGGGAGAATGCAAGTACTAAGACCCTGTGACTACATATACTCATCGCTGTTGGGGTGTTGTTTTCAGTGGACCGAGCCAAGAAATAGCCTATTCCATATTTGTCTCTCCTTTATTCTATAGTAAGAACTCTGTCTCCCATTAATATCAGCATTTTCTCTTTCCCAGAATATACAGTTTCAGAATAGGAACCCAACATAAATTTGAAAAAAAAAATGAGTAAAGCTTGATTATGTATTTTTTAATGTTTAGAATTAAATCCCTAATAGAGCACATCCCTAAACTATTACTTTCAATGTTACTTGAATTGAAATTCTTCTCTGTGCTTATGCTATTTGATATATTATTATGATCTTTTCAGTTTGTTTTTTAGTCTGATTTATTCATCTTCTTGATTTAATTTTACTGTTTGAATTCTAAAAACACTTCTATAATATAAAATCAAAACTACATAAGACTTACTCAGAAAAGTTTCCTGTCCATCCCTCCACCTTTCAACCCAATACTATAGGTTATCATTTTCATTAGTTTTTAATTCATCCCTTCTGTTTAGTTTTGAAAAATAAAATATCTGTGGTAAAAGGTAAAGGTATACTAAAAAACTAACTTACTTAAGTCAGATGAACATAGAAACGAGCATGAGGTGGTTCCCACTGAATACGATGGAGATAATTTGATCATCAAGATTGATGCAGACAATGCATAGAATTAAAAAAATGAGTGTGTACAAAAGATACGAGGAGGTGGAGAAAAGACACAGAAAATATACTTTTTTTGGCTGAAGGATGAGAGCTAGTGAATCTAGAATGAATAACAAGATTAGAAAATCACCCTTATATAACCTGTGGTGTAATAATTAATTTTTAACAAAATCATAATTGAATGGAAAAATGAACAGAACGTTAGTAAACAGTGTACTCACATGGTCTAAAAATATTATCTCAATGTATTTGGTAATTGTAAGGGGAAAAATTTTCCCTTACAATGGAGAAAATTTGTTGTCACTTCTTCAACTGTGTTCATGATTAGATTCTTTAGTTGTGAGATGACATGACCTGTATGTACCCCTGATGTTTTGCAGTAGGAAGTACACAATATCAAGAGATGTTCTTGCTGAAATTTTTGACCTGGATATATCCACATACTGGAGGAATCCAGCTATGGGATATTTGGTAAGACAACCAATGTGGAATCTTTTTTTTTTTTTTTTTGAGACTAGTTCTCGCTATTTTTGCCCGTGAACTGCAGGCTCACGTTGCCCGTGGTACCACGGACTCAAGCAATCCCCAGCCTCAGCTTCCCAGGTACTTGGGATTACAGGCACGCACCACCACACTCAGCTATTTTTTGGGGACTAGGTCTCCCTGTGTTGACGCGGGCGGGACTTGAACTATGATCTCCAGACCGCGATTCCGTAAGCTGTCGCTTACAGGCACACGCCACGGTGCTCAATCCGGAATCTTTAAAGCAATGTCATAAGCAAAAGGAAGTGGGTGGGCTTAATATAGATTGGTAAAGACAAAAAAGAATTGGTGTTAAATGATATGCATGAAACAAAAAAATTCTTACAATGCAAAATAGATGTGAAAGTAAAAATCTACAAAGTATTTCTTTGGAAAGCTGCAGTAATTTGAGTAAGAACTGTATGTTGGGTATCTTTTTGGAAATAATGGTGACTTTCTTATATGAGGTAATATTACTGCAGTTGTATTGGGATAGTCTTTATTGTTGGGAGATAAATGGCAAAATAGCGTTTAATGATGAGGTCCTAACTATGATGTTTGAAGCTTATTTTTGAATGATTTTTTAGAAAGTATGTGTGTGTAAAGAGAGTGAAGTCTATGTCAAAATGTCACAACTGCTGAATCTAAATAAATGCTAACCTGGTATTTATTGTAAAGTTCTTCCAGTTATTCTTCGGGGTTGTGTGTTTCTAAAGCAATGTTCCTAGAATCCAACAATTTTCATTGTCTTCACTAGCAGCATTTAGTCTAAGTCATGATCATTATGAATGTAGATTGTTGTATTAGTCATCTAAGTGACTCCTCTGCTTCTAGCTAAAATTCTCCACACACCAATCAGTGTTCCAGTTAGAATGCAAGTCACACAATGTCAGTCAGTTCTCTGTTCAAAGCACTCCAGTGGCTTTCCAGGTATAAAACTCAAATTCATTAAAATGCACTCCTTTCCCCACTTAAAAAAATACATACATATATATATATATATATATATATATATATATATATATATATATATACTTGTATATGGATATACACATATTCCTTAAGATTAAAAATTGGGGTGATTTTAAATATTACTTTCGCTTGCTGGTGTCTGTGCATGCTTATGTGTTTATATTGATGATGTAAAGATGAGCTATATAAATTCTTAACTTTTTAAATAAAATTCACAGTAATTCCAGTACTATTTTGGGGAATGTTCTAAACATGTGCAAACAGCAATCCTATAAAGCTCAAGAATGGCAGGAAACAGTCATATTATTTCTTTCTAGCAAAAGGTCAGTTAAATGGTTAGACCTGAGTAAACCTCACTGAGGATTATTTATTATAGAAACTGATAATAAAAGCAGAGATAGGCTCATTAGCAACATGTCTACTCTCTTCTTAATCCTTTCAAATATAAAAAAGTTTATTCCCACTTGCAAACTTTCCAAGCAATAAACAGTGGAAATGAAAGATGAGTAGCTATGTGCAGTTTTGTGAAGAGTACTCCCTCTCTCTCACCAAGACCTAGTTTACTTTAAGTACATTTCAACAATGTACCTTTTGTTTAGCTTCACAGCTGTTACATAACTTTCCTCTTAACTAAAATCCACTTGTGGAAGTGGGATAGTGGCAATATACACTTTTCTAGCTAAAAATATATTGCTCATTATTTTCTTTCCCATTTGAAGCATAACTTCTAGAATAAAACATACCTGATCATAGATTTATTACTTAGCTGTGTGGCCTTGTATGGTCCTTGTCAACAAAGAAGAATGAATATATTACATACTTTATAAGCTGGCTATTAGGAGCTTGGAATCTAAGACCAAACTTTCTGGGTTTATACTCTACACCAATCACTTCACCACTTATCAGCTAAATGATCTTACAAGTTACCCCTCTGTGCATCAATTTTTCTCTACCCAAATGTAATAATAATAAGACTCACTTCATAGGTTTTATGGTGATTATATATTAATAAACACTAACCAATAAAGTTGTAAATTTCAGTGATTACTATGTGCTAGAGTCTATGCTAAGTGTTTTACATGTACTAAGATACTAGCATACACAAAGACCCTGACTGGTATATTTAAGAAAATAAAAGAAGTTCAACACAGCTGTTTTATAATGAGTAAGGGAGAAAATGCTACAAGATTTGGTATCCGAGGTAGGAAAGAGCGCAATGATATTTCTTGTAGGCTATATAAAAGACTGACTTTTTTTGGGTATCATATAATACCTTCAAATGATATTAAGCCAGAAGTATACTCTATTTCAAGAAGGAGTATATCCAACCCTGTCAAAGGTTATTACCAGGTTTTAATAAAATGAGGACTGAAGAAAAGAAAGTACATTGCATGTGTCTAGCATGGAAACATAAGTCTAATAAGTGTTCTTGACAAGAGGGTTTATATGAGACTCTTGTGAAACTCTAGTAGAGCTCTAATTGTGATACCTATATTGACTAAGGAAGATAATTTGCTCATATATTTTTTGTGTTGTCCTCATCTGAAGGGCACTATAATAAATAAATTCTGCAAATATCTTACAGTTCTCTGATTCTAAGGTGTTCATCCTGTTCTATGTTTACAATCCTTTAAATGAAAGTGAGGTTTTAATCATAGCATTACTACTTATTATATGTACTATTATTATCCTTTTGTTTTCATTTACCAACCTACATGAATTCTTTATTTGATGAAAACTTGGTAAAAATTTTCCCTGAGCATTATTACTTCAGAGAACTGATGGACAGGGCCAAACTCATTGAATATAAAATCCATCACTGCATAATACCTATTCAAATGGTAATAATTCACTCTCAGGTATCTATCCCCTTCCTATTTTTGGTAATTTATTCATGCCTTCTATTTTCTTTTCCTGCTACTGTTCACTCTTTGGCAATTTCACTGTTCATTAGCATATCTATCAGATAGTGAACAAAAAAGCAAGGAAAATAAGTTGAAACAAATCAGAATCTTTTACTATTCATCACCAGATCTCAAAAAGCAGCTGTAGGAAAAGATTGGAAATTAACTTTTGAATGGATATTTTAGATTATCTCAGTCTTAGCTGATGCCTATGTATCAAAAAGTAATCAACTTTATTACTAACAAAACTAAATCCAGTATTTTTGATCTTACATATTTGTTAGATTACTCTTTCAATAGCAAAATAACATTTAATAAATACTCCCTTTACTGCATCTGATTCAGAAATATTTATTAAACTTTAAAAAAAATTTTATAGATGTACAATTCCTGTTACAGAACTGCAAGAACTAAAGATTATATTTGATATGATCTCTGTCTTCAGGGAGTTCATGAACCAGTGAGGCACTCTGCTTATACACTTAAAACAGATTATAAGAAAGTAAACTACAATCTAGTATCAGTGATGGCAAAATACGTAATAATAAATAAGATAAAAGCCTTATATATTATATATCTCATTTGTGAAATTAACTATTATATACCTGCATGTCAATAATGAGTTAGTTCATAACTAAAATGATTTGAGATTTCTTTTTATCAGACATGGAGTCAACTGAGACTGATTAAAGATTCAAATTATAGACACGCATATCCATATGTATATATATATGATTGTTGAAGTGACACTGAATTATAACAGTACATATTTTTATTTTTATCATATAAAATGTCATTGATTTGACAGGATTAGATATGCTTATATTTTTCATTTGATTTTGTTTTGATCTAATTTTTTTCTCCAAGGGATAATACCATTTACTTTCTTTTCTTTTCTTTTTTTTTGAGACTAGGTCTCACTATTTTTGCCTGTGGAACCACAGGCTCACATTGCCCGGGGTACCAGACTCAAGCAATCCCCAGCCTCTGTTTCCCGGGTAGCTGGGATTACAGGTGCACGCCACCATGCCCAGCTATTTTTTGGAACTAGGTCTTGGTACGGGCCTCAGGTGGGACTCGAACCGCGATCCCTAGCCCCAGCCGCTTCATAGGCTGAATCTTACCGGCATGAGCCACCTTGCCCGGTGGATAATACCATTTAAATAAAACAAAAACAATTATCATTAACATATCTCAAATATTCATTTTCCTTGGAATTTTTCATGAATATAAAATTCATTATTTGGCTTCAGAGAACAGTATGCTAGTGAAATATGGTTTACAATAATATTTGTGTAAATTATTTGGGAATGGGTTATACTATTGTACAACATTCTAAATAATAATGTTTTTAACAAATATTTATAATATACCTACACTGTAAAACAAATCCTTTGTTTTATATAATCTTCTCAATTCCCAACCTTTCAATGAAGATTAACTAATGTGAAAATAAGACAAACACCACTGTCTGTAAGAAAACAGCAAGATACAATATCCTAAGATATTGTAGAGAAATCATGGCTATGTAGCAAATAAAAATGTATATTGCCATAAGGTAAGTATATCTGAACTTTATTTTGTAGATTCTGGTGATTTTGATTCCTAAATTGTGATTGCTCTTACATAATAAAATGAGGAAGAGGTGATGGAATTCATCCAGTTGTTTATTTGTCACAAAGGAAGACATACAAATACCAAAAACAAACAAACAAAACCCACAATTTACGTTTTTTAACCTTCCTCAGAAATGGTGGACAGTTTTTTCCATCCTCCTCATTTTGAATAAGCAAGTACATACTATGGCACTGCCAGTAACAATATCTGCATTAAAAAATAAAATAAAATAAATTAACAAAACAACCATCACATATCCACTGATACTTAATTTATATAATTTCATTTAACATTCTACTAAAATTACTGGTTGGTTTAGTTAAAATGATCTGCTTCACATCATTCAATTTAAAAAAAAGCCTCAAATATGTCTTCCATTGCTTCTAAGTTTGTCTATACAAAGTCTAAACAACCCATAGCAAAGTGAAATTTCAATCAACCCACTGTTTAGGCTACATGGCGCCAAATTACCATTTTGAATTTTCTTCACTGAGTTGGCCAGATGTTTTTAGCATTATGCAGACAGTCTATGAAAGTATTCAACTACTTACTATCAAGCGATTGTTCCAGAAAGTGGGAATTCCCATGCCTAGCCACACCCATTCAGGCAGTAACAGTCTTTGCAGAAAATGAAGCACAATGTATAATTTTATGATTGTGCAATAGTACTGTATTATATTTTGCATAAAAATTATAAAGACATACTGCAGTCACATAAAACAGATTTTTTTAACCTAGGCTCTGATGAATTAAGGTTATTTATTGTGCACAGTTTATGTAGCTAGATATGCATTTTTGAATTAGTGATATGAAGACAATTTTTAATGATAGAATTGTGAGCTCCAGGCTTAAATTAAAAAAAAAATGTGTGAAAGATTTACAATTCAAAGAAACATAAATGAACAGAAATGCTTCCTTCCCCCTAAACACAAGCATCTACCTGACTGATCAAAAAAAAAAAAAATGAACACTGAAAACAAACAGCTGCCCTGTAGTAGAATTTGTGGTAAAACTGATCACCCTGAGCATAATGAATTTATTTTCTTTTGTTTATTATGAAATTAGCAAACTTTCTCTGGTATAAATATTTAAAAGTCACAATGAAGAGAAACTGCAATGGTCCAAATTCCAAGAAAGAGCCAGAACTGTTTCTGGGAACTTTGAAGACCCAGAGAAAGCTAACTTTTAATTTGCAATTCTTTTGGAATTAGTCTTAAGAGCTTATTTGTCCTTAATTTCCTAGTGTGCCTAATTAACGAGCACAATATAATTACTGGGTATAAAGGAGAGAGAAATGACAGGAGTGAGTGACAATAGACACATTGTGGTAAGGGAAAATTTAAAAAGGGAAGCAGGGAATGGAAGTGAGGGGAGTATTGGGGAAGAAAAGAATAAAGGAGAGGAGGGGAGAGAAAGGAAAGGAAGAAACATCAGCCTAGAATGGTACAATAACAAATGGCATTTTTGAAGTGTGGTGTTATTGGTAGGCGTGACCAAAGGTGTCAAATGAAATCAGGTTTAAACTTATCATTGTAAGAAATCTTGTTTACAGAGAGGTAAGATGGTTTTCAGTAATTTCACAAGCAAATGTACTCAATTTATCAATCTTTCTTCTTGAATTTAACATCATTTTCCAAGTTTTACCTGGCTGCATACTTGCTAGCACCATGATGTGTAAAGAAGCAATTTCTTTACATATGCATTGAAGCTTTTTTAAAAAATGACATTGTTAGAAAGTTGCTAGAACAAAAGAAAACAGGGCTCAGTTAAACATGTTAGCCCTGTTCTACAAGATTCTGGTATCAGAAATTTTAAATTACAGTAAATTTCATTAGGGCATCTGTTTATAAGCTGTCTATATGAAAGAATCAAACATTAAAACTATGCAAACCAGTAAAAAAGTCATAGGATAATTTTACACAGCAATATTCAGCAAGTAAGGTTTATGCAGCTTAGGTGTGTCAAACATTTATATTTATTTTCTACTTATGCCACACCCTATTACACCAAAATGATATTTCAGCTGACTTTCAACAAGAACTGCAGATACATTATGATCATTACAATGACAGAAAATAAGCAAAAGCAATAGTAGTTGGAGGATGGTATGGAAGAAGAAGAGATATATTTAGCTGCCTGGTATTAAAAATAAAGAAATAAAAATTAATATATTAACTCTTATTCTTTAATCAAAAGAAGCAATACAGATTTTCAAATAAGATAAACATTCTGTGTAAACCCTCATTTTTGGGATAAAATATTGGTGTGATCCTTAATAGATGTATTAAGGAAGTAACAAAATATTGTCTTGGAAAGTTTTGTAAAATAAAAGCACAAGGATAGTCTTTCTATGCTTTTTATTAGTAACAATGAATAAGAATAGAGAAAAATATGAAAATATGAACTAATTATTAAAGCAGTTCTATGAGAAAATATATTAACATTACACAGGTAGCAGTCTGGCAACCTACCTATTTGATAAACAATTAAAGCTTAGAGATTCTAACTAATACATCCCTTATTTCAGTGGTTTCCAACCAAAATATTCATCAAAATACTCTGGAAATCTTTAAAACTATGCATGTCTGGTTCTAATTCACTTGTACACTATTTCAACATATTTGGGATGGATTAAGGAATTTGTATTTTTAAATGTTTTTCTCTGGTTGATTCCTCTGATTATTTGATGTCCTCAAAGCAGCCATTATATTTGATGTACGATGTTTACTTGATGCTATTCTATGATCATTTATTTCTTATACCTCTGAATCCTAAGGCGATAAAATATATACCGCTATTTTATTCAGATGATCTCTAGAAATAAAATCTTTCAAAACTTTAAAATGATACGTATAGCACTAGGTAGAATTATCAAAAACTCTACAAGAGCCAAGGTGGTTTTTCTGGACAAACACATATACCACTTAGAGCAGTAATGGAGGAAAAGACACCAGTGTGATGTGGTGGACTGTTATGGAAGCCTTGGTGATTTGCGCAGTATGGCAACATATCCAACAAAGTGAGAATCTATTCCTCTACATCATATAAAGTATTATAAAATAATATTACCTTATTAAAAATGTTCAAACATTTTTTAAAATAGAGGTTAAAAAATCAATATTCATTCCCCTATCCCATGTCACTACTTTGGTAGTTAATGTGGCTTACTATGTGTACTATGGCTTCATGAAGCTATCTGATGCCTTGGCTTAATAAAATCAGAGCAAATATATATATGCTCCTTATTATATGAGCAAATTCAAGTGATTTGCTTGAATAGTAAATTTATTTATGACTCCATTGCTCTTCTAAACTTATTCTAAGATTGCTTCTCCATAATTGTCATAATGCCAAATAAGCTTTTGATCATTTTATGAGAAATTCTTGCCATTGAGAAATTTATCAAACAGATAATATCCAGGTGTCAGAAATGCAAACAAACAGCAAATGAAAGCCCTGGTTGAAAAATGTTGAAATAGAAAGAGGAATCTTAAAATCCCATTAATAAACAATTACCAAAGAGTCAGAATTTAAATAGGTCTTGTTAATTGTGTTTATCTTGGTGTGAAGTGATGTCAGAAAGCCTAAAGCAAACGTAGTTTGTTGAAAGTACAACTGCCACAGCAGGTCCTGAACATTAAAAGGAGCTTGTCATTATGGAGCTGCAACTGATAGAGAAGACTAACAGCAGTGTTAATCACTAATATTATATCTTAAACTTGAAATATTGCAGTATAAAGTGATGTCCAATGAATTCCCTAACACCATGTATTTGTCTTAGCACTACTTGAACTTAGCATTTATAATCTGTTTAACATCATAACATCAAATGAATCACATCTTGCAGACCTAGCTTACCAGTTGCATTCAAAGTTGTAATGCTAGTATGCTGGGACTATTACCAATATTAATTGGCATAAAAATGACTTTTCAGTTGAGTAGATCACTGGATGCCTATGCAACAATGCAGATGGAACTACAATCTGAGAAATAACTGAAAATAGTTGATAGGGTTTCTGGTTCAAGATAACAAAGCACATACTTGTATCTTCAATTTTGTAAAATCCCATTAAATAATCATACTAAATTATCAGAGATAGTAAATCTGTAAATTCACCAAAAATGGGAGAAGAATCAGTAGTCCAGAGCTTTGATGGGTATTCTGGAAGGTGAAAGAAAGATGAGACCTTACTGATGACCTTATCTCCAATGGCGAAACATGCACAGAATGTTCCAGGAGAGGTTAAAGCTGTTTCACCAGAGAGGTAGAAATGGAATAGAATTATAAAACAACATAAATGATGGTCTATAACAGAGATCTCCAAGGTGGTATGTGATTATCTTAGGGCATACACAAGATGATTCTGTGTGGTACACAGAAAAGATATTAAAGTTTTCACTTCTATTTAATTTCTAACAGAAAATATATTATGCTTATTATATAAACTGATTAACAGTAGCATATAAATGTGTTTTAAAAATACATAACTACATATAAACATAAATAAGTATATATACATATATATATGAAACTATTGATGGTGTCCATTTTCAAAACTGAGAGAGTCTACAGAATGTTTGAGAGGTCACTAAAACAATATATACTAGCATTAATATATAGGTAGAGATAAAAATGCTCTTTTTTGTTTTTATTGATATAATATTGGTTTACAATGCTATATAACTTTCAGGAATACAGCTTCATATCTCAATAAAGATTTATACCATACCACACCTATCACCAAAGGTCTAGTTAACATTTACCATTATCCAGTTAACCCCCTCTACATGTTCCCACCATCCTACATATCCTCTTTCTATCTGATAACTCCTATTTTTTATCAGTGTGTTTGATTTTATTCACTTATTTTATTTATTTCTTATATTTCACATCTGAGTGAACTTATTTGACTTCTATCTCTAATTTATCTTGTAAGCACAATCACCTCAAGTTCCACCCATTTTGTCACAAGTAGCAAGATTTCACCTTTTTAAAATAAAGATGATCTTTATCTTTGTGCTGTGAAACATATATAAAATAAGAAATTCAAAAGAATATTATAACTTGGTTGGGAACACTCCCAAGGTCCCTTTAAAAATAAAAAATTCTGATACTTATTCTTTGTTCTAACGAATACATTCCTAACTTTAATTAAAAGATAAATGCCATTGCATATAAGATTAAATAAATACACACTTAAAAGTTTTTCAGAGCAAGTTTCCAATATCTTTATTTTCCATTCCCTTCACATACTGGTTTGTAATTTTCACTATTTTTATTTAAACAAAAAAAATTTAACAAGGATATATGATTTTTGTACAACAGGATTAAAGAAGTTGAATGATTTTAGTCATAAGGCAAATAAAGCATATATTTCTTAATCAATAACCAAAAAGAAATAAAAAATAACAGCCCTGTTATTCCAGGAAAAGGTAGAAGCTCTACAAGGGTGTAATGATGCAGACTGAAATGTAGCATGATTTTGAGCTTTAAATGAATTACATAGTGTATTTGACTTTGGTACTTAAAACACCCTCTTTTAAGAGACTTTATCATCAAAGTCTATAAAGATATTATACAATTCAAAAAAAAAGCAAAGAACTCAGTGAAAAAAATGGGCAGAAGAACTGAAAGACACTTCAAAGAGAAAATGCAAATGGCCAATAGGTATAAGAAAAAATGTTCAGTATCACTTAGAATCGGGGAAATGCAAATCCAACTCACACATATTTTAAAAAAGCTGTCAACAAGGATGTGGAGGAAAAGGAATGCTCTTACACTGCTGATGGGAATGCAACCTGGTCCAAACACTACAGAAAGCCATGTGGATGTTCCTCAAAATACGAACACTGGATCTACCATATGACCCAGCGATTCATTCCACACTTAGCAATCTACCCAAAGCACACAAAAACATTAATTCAAAGGGAAACTTGCACTCCTGTGTTTACTGCAGCACTGTTTGCAATAACTAAGATATAGAAACAAACTTGATGCCCAAAATAAAATGAATGAATCAAGAAAATGCAGTATGTATACAGAATGTAATACTATTCAGCAATCAAAAAAAAAAAAAACAAAACTAATACTCTTTGCAGCAACATGGATGGAGTTAGAAGGGGTTATGCTCAGTGAAACAAGTCAGAAAGGAATAGAAATACTGAAGTATAGAGAGGAAAAAGAAAAAAATATTGGGTGGTTTTACTTTAGGAGGAGTGTAGATAACTGAAAAAAGGATTAAAAAAAGAGTCAAAACATTCAGGCAAACTAGATCTGAGGCATACAGAAGGGGAGAGGGAGGAGGAGTGGTCAAAACGGGCAGGAAAAGTACAAGGGACCTTGGTGATGGTTCATGAATGTTGTGGTAGTGGGAGATTTATGGGGACTACACCTGAGGGGAAAAATGAAACACTGAACAACAATGCAAGAAAATTTAAAAAGTTAATAAAGAAAAGAACAAGAAAAGGTTTTATCATTTTTGTTACAGTTAAGTCATGCTACTTAATTCTACAAGAAAAATATTTGCATAATATTGGAAATTATTGCACATATATTTATATGATTTTAAACTATAGATAAAAGTTGAGTGAAATTCTAAAACAAACATATCAGCTCAGTTCTGTTAAGTATTATTTAATGCAGTTTTAGAATCACACACGAGAAAAAAAAGGTTTGTAAACTAATAATGCATTTGCACTGTTTCTAGTTTCTATATTTTGCTATACTTTCCATTACCAGTGATATTGATAGATTAAGTTATTAATTAGAATTATGCTAAGATATATTTTCATTTAATCCCCAGAAATTCCTTTCTGACAAATCTCTGGCAACAAAGTGTGATGTTGGTTCTTAAGTGATCTATTAATTTCTCCTTCATAGTTGAAGCAAACTTTTATTGAATTTAGAATTCATGACTAAGTCAGCTCTTTGTATATCAATCACTCCCCCTGCCTTCTGACCTCTATGGCTTCTATGGGGAAATCAGTTGTTGATCTTATGAAGCTCCCTTTTGTAATGATTCATTTCTTGCTTTCTGTGTTAAAATACTTTTTTTTGAATTTTTGATTAAGATGTGCATAAGTTTAGATAAATTTGAGTTTACTTCGTACAGTTTTTCGAATTTTGTATATGTCGCTTATGGTTTTTCATCAAATCCTTGAAATATTTGGTCACTATTTTTTAAAATATTTGTTGTGTCCCCTCTTTCCTTTTGGAGTGTCACATTACATGTTTGTATACTTGATGGCATTTCACAAGTTTCTGAGGCTCTATTCATTATACTTAATTCTTATTTTATTTCTCTTATTTGAAATAGATAACTTAAAATGACCTCACTTAAAGTTTACTGCTTCTTTCATCAGTTCAAATCTGCTGTGCAGTCTCCCTAGTGAATTTTTATTTCAATGAATATAGTATTCAGCTTCAGATTTTTAAGATGACCTCTTTGTTCTCTTTCTGTATTTGTAGATATTAGTTCCTTTAGTTTTTTGTGAAACTTGCGAAAGTTAATTTAGTCTTTGTCTATAAATGTTCAGTAAACATTTCTACTGATAGCTTATTTTCCTGTGTATGGATCATACATTTTAGTTCCTGTGCATGTTTTATACTTTTCTTTAATAAATGTTTATGTAATATGATATGACAATTCTAGAAATCAGGATTGACTTTTTTATACAGGATTTGCTTTTGTGGTTATTTCCTTAGTGATCCTCAAGAACACCTAAATACATACACATAAGATACAAACACAACGTGTGTGTGTGTGTGTGTGTGTGTGAGTGTGTGTAATATTTAATGTGCTCCATGGAAGCAGGCCCCAATAAGTAACTGTTAGTGGGTGTATTACTGAAAGTTCCATAAAATAAGAGGGACCCAATAGAAGTTAATACAATGCAAATAACTCCTGAATGGATGAATAGCAACCACCATAAGAGGTATTCATAAAAATCATATAATAAAGGCAGTATTTTACAATGATTAGCTTGCAAGCAGCCTGAACAGCAATTACAAAGGATTCTGGGAAAGAAAAAGACAGAAAACCAAATGGTTTCACTAATATATATATATGGACAACCAAATGAAAGTACACAATGGGGGGGTGAACAGCTGGAGTGGTCAGGGAGGGGAGGTGGTGGGTGACCCCCGGGGCATTAAAACATATATATATATATATATATATATATATATATATATAATTAAAAAACAACAACAAAGGATTCTGGGGGGGAGGGGAAAGTTAAGATGATTTGATGTTATCAGTATTTGTCTTCTTGTATTAAGGATAAAAGAAGGATGTGAAGGGGCAGTAAGAAAAATCTTTTAAGGAGCATTTATTGTGGCATCATAGATGATTCCATAATTTCAAGACTGAGACTTCTAGGGAATATTCCTCTTATTCATTGTATGTTCCTTTCAAAGAAGCTTTAAGTAGATTAAAAAGTGTGTGTGCACAAGCTATTCAACATTTTCTATTTTTCTAAGATTGTTATTGTTTTCAAGCAAAAAGTGAATTTATTTACAAGTAAAGGATGAAATTTTGATTTTTTTTGTTCAAGGTGTTAGGCAATCACAAATTACTCCTATTACACGTCTGTGTTATTGTATTTCCTCTAAATATGTCAAACTTGTCTACTCTAAAATAAATTTGAAATGTCAAATAGTTGAAGTAAAACAGAAACTATAATTATTTTGAATATTTTTCATTAATTCTCCTCATTATGCTTTCCTTCCTATGTTGGCATTACAGTCAGATTTAATTTCTTCATTCATTTATTAAAATTCATTTATTCAAGAAATATGTCAATCCTTTATTATGCACTCCTAAGACATAAGAAGAAAACCACAAAGTCCCTCTTTTTAAGCTTATAATCAAAGAGTCACTTAAACAAACAAAAAAATACATCTGAGCCATATACTATGTTGTAAATCTCAATAAAAATATAATGTAAAAATAATTATATAAAATCAGAATTTCTAGTTAAAAAAGGCTGAGAGCAATAGGATAAGGGTTATAATGAAAGTTTTACAAAACATACTGGGATTGAAGTGCCTAAGTCTTAGAGAAAAGGGAATTGAAAAACGCTTCAACAAGAAAGTGGCATGTGATGTGAGCCTTGAAATATGAAGAGCACAGGTGAGAGGAACAAATACAGGCCTTGAATACACTCACCAACTGGGGAGGACCCAAACAAAGCATGGTCAGAACCACAAGTGACAAGATTGTGAGAATAGCTGTTGTGGTGACCTGTCACAGAGCTCCACCTAGAACAACTCTAGGTACAGGGGAACCAAACCTCTGATCCAAAGATGTATTTAACGAGTGTGGGCCTCCCTCCTTTTCCAGGGGGAGTGGAAAGCCTCAGCGATTTGGCTGTGGCTCCGTGGCAGAACTGTAAAACACAAGAAGAGAGATGAGTTGAATCAAGCACCGACTGAAGTCTGTCTCCACCATGGAACTTCTCCACTGACAGTAGTTGGGAATTTGGTTCCGAATGCCAGACACCAGAATTATAAGGGTCTGAAGCAGTATCATGTGAGTCATCGGGATGAATGGGTCAGTCAATAAAATGAGAAGGCACGAAATCCAGTGAACACACAGGTCTGGAGAAAAGGAGACAGGACAAAAGTAAACTAAATTTTCATAAATCTTTTCTTTATTAAAAGTTTATTCCAGAGGCTAATGGGAGGTTTTGACAGGTTAATGGCTAGAGAAAATAAGATATTGGACAAGATATAATAAGTGATATTTAAACTCAGATTAAAAAATGGATTTCTTGTTTGCCTAAGTATTGAAATAAATTTTGCTAAAAACTAAAAAAAAAGAAAAAAGAGAATAAGAAAGAAAGGGAGACAGGTTCCTATACCGTAGGAAGCTCCAAAATCAAGGATCCTGCAGCACCACTCCATGTATCTTCCCTATAAGAAGTTCCTGACATGTTGATGCTGGCTGCTGTCCTCAAAGTTACTTTACTCCTGGAAATCTGAGCAACCTGGTCTGCTGTACCCAGGAGCACACATCCTCATCCAGGAAAAGGACTTTGTTTTAAAAGAAAAAAAAAGATTTAAAAGATGAGACCAGTGGGCCATGTACCAATCTACTACTTGAAGCAAGAGAGGTGTTGGAGCGACCGGAGTGGGGAAGGGAGAAATGGGAACAGGGTGATAATTTATGGGTACATTACTGATGCAAGGGTCATACCCAAGGGCAACAATATATATACAAAGATGGCCAATGTTGTATGAAAATTCAAAAAAATATTGAAAAAATTATGAAGAGGAACCTTCATTTTTTATCTTAGCTATCTTAATTCCTAACCTACGGAGAAAGTGGTAATAAGGTTCTTTCTTGAGCAACTTTACCTATTATTACGACAAAGATAAGGGAAGAGGAAGAATGACAGATGGTTGTTTTAGATTTAATTGCTTCATTTTTGAGAAGGCTATCAAACACCTATTTGGAACTATCTACCACACATATAATGGCAATATATTTTATTGCCATTTCAATATATCTGACGGCCATGCATCAATTGTATCAATTAAATTATCTCACACTTGTCCAAATGTGGTTTGTTGACCACTTAATAACTGCTGGAGAATACTACATAATCTTGCAATCAGATGCCACACAAATTCATACAATTTAATAGCAGATTGTTCTTCAGGGCCTCTGAGGAATTCTGCTCTATGTTAGTAGTTGGTCATAAGTTTCTTCCTGTTCACCAGAGGTGACATAAATCTTCTCCCTTTTCATCAAATGTCTTTCCTTTCTTTATCTTCTACTGTACAGATAACTATACTTCTCTCTGTTAGTGATCCAACAGATTTCTCTTGGATTGGCAGGTTACTTTCTTCATTAATTCTTGTGGAAGACTATTATCTTCAACTATACGTTTGATATTCCCTTTCACTTCCTTTAGTAATTTCCCTTGAATTAGTTCTTTCCCTCTTTATTATCTTCAAAATATTTCTTTCTAAAGCATCCTACCCTGATGATTTTTAACATGTTCATAATTGTTCATTAAAAGTAATAGCCTCAACTTCTCCAACTGCTAGCCTTTCTCTTTTATATAGTTAAACTTTTGAATGAGATTTCTGTACTTGCTACATTCCTCTGCTTGTCTCCCCAAGGATATGAACAAGCCACTCTTGCAAATATCCTGCAACCTCCTTATAAACATATAATAAATAATTTTAATTCTGTCTTGATTTATTAATTATCCACTGCTGGTTTGCATTGCTCTCTTACCACGTTCCTCAGCTTTTCATCTTATTTCTGTGCATACCAATGTTTACCTCACTTATTTTCAATTTTCTCTGCTTTTTTTTGTGTGTGTGTGTGTGTGCGTGTGTGATATTGTATTGTTTAATAGGCCCACATTTTATCTCCCTTTGGGTAATCTCATCTACTAGTTTGATTTCCACATCCTAATTCTACTTCTTTAGCACAAACTTTCCCCACATTTCAGAACCCTGCATTTACCCCTAAAGGCCCTCTTCAATTGGTTGTTGCTTAGTCATCTAAACCTCAAAAGTTACCTGCCACTTTGATAGCTCCATTTTTGGTAGGATCAGACAGGGGTAGGTATAGAAGCAGATATATTCTTAGAATATTAGAAAAACTAATTATTTTGTATTTCAAATCCTGAATCCAGTTCATAACACCCCCCACGCCCCAAAAAACAATGAAAAATAAGTCTCTCTCATTGCTCCTTCCCCAACTGTTTGTTTTTTCACACAAGTGACAATCACTTTACTAATTTCTTGTGAATTTATACAGATATATTCTATGCATTTGCAAGTATGTTCCATTGAAGAGCTTGTTATTCTCCCACCCATAATTATATATTCAGCTGTTTTTATGGAGTTGGCATTATGAGTATTTCGAGGTTATGATCTATGACTTCATAATCTTAGCTATCTTAATCCCTAATACAGTATAGTATACATTGCAGGAACTCAGTAAATCACATTAAATATGTGATAAATTGTGCAACAATTATTGGAGAGTCATTACATAATACAAAGTAAGTTTTCAAAAATAACTTTGCTATTTCAATTGAATTAATTTCAATTTAACTGTACACTAATTAAATCTTTCTCAAACTGTACATAATTTGATCCATAATACTCTTTAATGGTTATAAGTATTTATGTTCACTAATAATTACTTTTATATGGAAAAACATAATTAAAGGAAGAATTATGATTTGATATTTGATTCAGTTCATCAAGTTTATGAGAAATCTAGAGGTTCAGATAACAAGCTTCCCTGAAGTGTAATCTTAGTAAATAGTGAAGTAAAATAACAGTTTTAGGAGCATGTCGACTTTGAAAACTGAAACCAGTAGAGTGATGACAAATATCAATTTTCTTGAAAAGATTATCTGAACTGGCTCTGTTAATGTATGTTTTGATGTTCAGTGAAGCCATCTGATTAAACTTGTCTTTCTCCTTATTATTCATGTATAATTTCAACTACTCTTACAGTTACAAATCTGAAGAAAAATCTTTTAGTATTCACCTGATTCTTTTTAGGTCACCTAGTGAATAGAAAGCTATAATTCTATCAAAAAGGTTCACAGATAATAAACCTTAAGGGCAGAGGGTTTTGTAGGCAGTTAACCCTCCATTCTTTCTCCGCCCCCCCCCCCAGTCCCCATAAATTATTTACTTTTAAAATAGATCATGTTGGCAGAAAAAGTTCATAGTGTAAGAAACAAACAAGGAAAGATGACAACAGCATATTCAGAATAGATTATTTGGAAATGCAAAAGTACAGCTGTTCCTAATGCAAAAAGTTCACAGAAA
Organism: Uropsilus gracilis; assembly: GCA_004024945.1. Lineage (NCBI taxonomy): Eukaryota > Metazoa > Chordata > Mammalia > Eulipotyphla > Talpidae > Uropsilus > Uropsilus gracilis. The sequence continues at coordinate 3,903 of PVHY01002690.1, read as the reverse complement.
TTGTTCATGTTAAATGAAGCTTCCAAAGTTCCATGGGGACCTAAGGAGCCTACAGTCTAGACATTCCATTGTGCCGTATGTCACCCACACATAACACAACTTGACCTCATTTTTCATTACACCAAGTATGACTTTTAAAATACAGTCTCAATTAGTCTGGGGAACAAAAGTACTCATTTAGCTCATTATAGAGGGTCATCAGATGTTAGGATTTTCTATATGATTGTTCTCCTTTCCCACATCCTTTTCTTCAAGCACAAACACATATAAAATCTCATTTGGTGCTTAAAATAATTGTTTCAGTTACACTTTGAAGTTAAATTTTTGTTTTATTTCTTTGAGAAATGCTAGAATGAAACACTGTCAACTTCCACTGAATTATGTGAACTAAATGATAACAGATTTAGTGTGTATGTATCTGTGATATTTGCACTTGTTGTATGTGTTATATTGTGATATCCAAATAGCAGTAAATCTTCACACTTAGTGATTAAAGTATGCCTTTGTCAGGAATTCAAGCAAGGCTTGAGTGGGTGATCTTTTTAATCCATGTGCCATTCAGATTCAAGATTGGCTGGAATGGAGGGTCCATGATAGCTTTCCTTACATGTTTGGCACGCTGAAGATGATGGAAGGCTCGGCTAAGTTAAGACAGTCAACCAAAGCACAGCACACTCAAAGCAGTTGGATTTCTTACATGAGATATGAGAAAGGATTCCAGTGAACAAGGTGAAAGCTGGATAACCTTTCAAGACCTACCTTTGGAAGGCACAGTGCCCCCTATTGGTCAAGTTACACACAAGTCAACGCATAATCAGAAAATACATCTCACCACTTAATCAAACATGTGGCAAAGATTTTGCAGTATATTCTATAACTGCTACAAATAATTGAAATTCCTTGAACAAGAGACCATTCCAATGTTATTTAGGATTAAAATGATATGAATATTATGTAGAAAAAAAACTATTAGGAAGAGGGCAGAAACACAGTGAGGGTGAAAGTTGATGACTTTGACAAGATTGGTAGAAATGCAGCTGATAAGAAGGTTTTTCTTCTGTTTTAAAAAAATTTCAGATTAAGCTTAATGATAGAATGAATATGAATTAGAAGGGATAGATGTGAGAAAATACGAGAAGCTAAGGATAATATCCATGTTTTAGTGAAACTGTGTGCATATACGTTATGTAGAATATTGCAGGACTAACATGTTTCAGAATGGGGAAGGGTTGAAATCAGCACTTCGGGTTTTTGTCATATAAAGGTTGAGATACATACCAAAGTGGTAACCAGATACAGGAGCCTAGAGTTGAATGAACTACTCATGGTTACTTATATAACTTTTCAAAATACAGATATCTAAAAGAACAAGCTTGCATCATATCAACAGATTGAGTATAAACTGAGAAGTTAAGAGGACATATGATAGCTAACTCCTGGAGAACTTCAATACCCAGGGGCTCAAGAAGAGAAACAGTATCAAACAAATGATCCTAAGAAGGAGCAGTCAGTGGGAAAACAAGAATGTTATGTTCTGGAACCCAAATGAAGAAGTTGGCCAGTGATCAAATGTTATTAATCTATCTGATTACTAATAGTTGATCTAGTAATGTTATTAATCCATCTGATTACTAATAGTTGATCTAGTAAAATAAATACTAAGAATTTACCAAAGTCTTTGGCAATTTGGAAGTTGCTGACTTGGAAAAAAAACAGCTTTTGTGTATTGAAAAGGAGAAAAATCTGTTTTCAGGGAACTCAAGTATGAATTGGAGGGGAAAGATGACATGAATGTATAACTTCTGAGGAGTTTTTCCATGAAAGGGAGAAATAAATGAGACAGGTGAGACTATATGAGGTCAGATAAAGAGTCTTGAAAAATATAAGTATAGTACTTTATGATGAAAGTCAAAAAGAAAGTTGGTGTTAAATCAATCCATGGAATCATGCTATTTTCAATATTTTAATATTTTCATGGTATATTTAAATTTAAAAACATTGTTATAGTGACAGTACATTTAGGGGAAACTGCTTGGGGTTTTAAATATTTTGAAACAACAAAAATGAACTCACTGGGTAAAAATATGAATAAATATTTAGAAAAGATGTCCATTGAAACATGTTTTAATCCAAAAATTTACTTACTGAAGCACATAATGGTAGGCGAGTTACTGAGATGACATTGGGGACAAATTCTGTCAATTCTGTCTACATAATATCTAATCCTGTTCTTCACATTGCAATTTCCACTTTTATCACCTCATTCCTACCGTCTTTGTCCTTTGCCTGAAAATATTTGCCAATTCTCCTGTAAGTCTAGACCTGTACAAACTTACTTAATACTCTGCTTCAAATATACGTTAACTAGCAAAGTTCTAACTTGGATATTTCAAGCCTATCACAGTTTAACTTGAGATTTTTATTTATATCTTGCACTACACTTTTACCATCCCCCACAATATACCTTTATATGACAGGTACAAGATGACTAGTCATTTTCAAGATTAACCTTACATTTCCTTGATTTCAGGCCTTCCCCAGAACCACTACCTAAATCAGCTAAAACAATACTTATGAGTAGCTGTTTAGGTAGATGAAGCCGTTGTGGAAGTGGGGAAGGAAAACTGTGCAACCTGTTTTCAAATATTAGAGCTGCCACTTTCATGTGTATGACCACCTCATGTCAAATAACTTGTTCTCATTATGTTGTGTATATAAGTGCAGTATTTATCTAATACAGCATTTGCAGTTATCTAAACTTGCTCCAAAATATTATCATAGCGGGATTTGAAGGATGCCTTCAACCATGAAAGTGGGATATTCAAGTGCCCTAATATTGTGTCACTGACAGTGTATGTTTTTAGGTTAGCAGTTGCTTTATTTTGATTTTTCTTTGTTTGGTGCATATACACTAACGAGTGTCACATCTTTCTGGTGTATTGATCCCTTAATCATATGATTATTTTGTCTACCCCTGTCTGTTGTTACCTTTTAAAGGTGATTGTCAGCCAGGCATGGTGGCTTGTGCCTATAAACTTCAGTCTATGAGGTGGCTGGGGCTAGAGATCGTGGTTCGAGTCCTGCCTGGGGCATATAGTGAGACCTAGTTCCAAAAAAATATATGGCTGGGCATGGTGTCATGTGCCTGTAATCCCAGCTACCTGGAAAACTGAAGTTGGAGACTGCTTGATCTGTGGCACCCCGGGCCACGTAAGCCTGCGGTTCCATGGGCAAAATTAGCAAGACCTAGTCTCAAAAAAAAATTAATTAAATTATACATCACTAGTAATAAGGGAAATGCAAATCAAAACCACAATGAGATACCACCTTATACCAGTAAGAATGGCCCACATCCAAAGAACGGGCAACAAGAATTGCTGGTGAGGATGTGTAGAGAAAGGAACACTACTACACTGCTGGTGGGAATGCAAACTAGTTCAACCACTATGGAAAGTGGTGTAGAGGACCCTCAAGCTAATGAAAATGGAACTACCATTTGACCTAGCAATTGCTCTTTTGGGAATCTACCCAAAAGAGACCTCAATGTGGACACAAAGGGACACCTGTGCTCGGATGTTTACTGCAGCACAATTTATAATTGCAAGGTCATGGAAACAACCTAAATGCCCCCAAATGGATTACTGGATGAAAAAAATGTGGTATATATACACGATGGAATATTACTCATCAATTAAAAATGACAAATTCGATGATTTCATAACAACATGGATGTATTTAGAAGAAATCATATTAGCAGAAACAAGCCATAAAGAAAAAGACAGAAACCAAATAGTTTCACTAATATATGGGATACAGTGAAAAAAATAAACAAAAACCTTGAGGAAAAGTCAAAACAAGCTAAGCACCAAACTGAAGGGCACAACTTTGAGCAGGAGGGAAAGG